>WNWK01006960.1:0-99481 GCA_009830355.1 Cherax destructor | reverse complement strand
AGATGCATCATAATTCATCCGGAAAATTCTGAAGCATTCCCAAATCTACACGGAAAATTCCTTCAAAGCAAGAGGATTGGCAGACGGTCAAATACCTAATGTAAAGCAGGGCTCCATTGTCGTAAGAGAACTCAAGGTCAAGGATAAGAATGTTCAATTCTTGCAGCCCTGGTATCTTCAAGGAGGACCTTCAGACGTTATTAGTTTCTCTACATCACTCCAGCAGAGTGCGCAGAGCATTGTACTTGTGGTAGGTACTGTACTGTATTTGTGTTGTGTTGTTGTATGCACTGTACTGTGTTTGGGGTTTGAGCACTATACTGCATTGTATTGTGCTGTGTTGTAGAACACTATACTGCACTGTATTGTGCTGTGTTGTAGAGCACTATACTGCACTGTAGAGTACTGAAATATGTTGTAGAGCACTGTACTGTACTGTGTTGTAAAGCAATGTACTGTACTGTGTTGTAAAGCATTGTACTGTGTTTTAGAGCACTGTACTGTAGAGTGCTATAGAGTACTGTACTATGTTGTAGAGCACTGTACTGTAGAGTGCTATAGAGTACTGTACTATGTTGTAGAGGACTATACTGTAGAGTGCTATAGAGTACTGTACTATGTTGTAGAGCACTGTACTGTCTTCCCTTCACTCTCACCACCTTGTCTTCCCTTCACTCACAACCTTGTCTTCCCTTCACTCACAACCTTGTCGTCCCTTCACTATCACTACCTTGTCTTCCCTTCACTCTCACAACCTTGTTTTCCCTTCACTCTCACCACCTTGTCGTCCCTTCACTATCACTACCTTGTCTTCCCTTCACTCTCACAACCTTGTCTTCCCTTCACTCTCACAACCTTGTCGTCCCTTCACTATCACTACCTTGTCTTCCCTTCACTATCACTACCTTGTCTTCCTTCATTTCACAACCTGTTTCCCTTCACTATCACTCTTGTCTTCCTTCACTATCACTCCCTGTCTTCCTTCACTCCACACCTTGTCTTCCTTCACTCACATTCTTCACTCACAACCTTGTCGCCCCTTCACTTCACAACCCTTGTCGTCCCTTCACTATCACTACCTTGTCTTCCTTCACTCTCACAACCTTGTCTTCCTTCACTCTCACAACCTTGTCTTCCTTCACTATCACTACTTGTCTTCCTTCACTATCACTACCTTGTCTTCCTTCTTCTCCACAACCTTGTTTCCTTCATTTCACAACCTTGTCTTCCTTCACTATCACTACCTTGTCTTCCCTTCACTATCACTACCCTGTCTTCCCTTCACTCTCACAACCTTGTCTTCCCTTCACTCACAACTTTGTCTTCCCTTCACTATCACTACCTTGTCTTCCCTTCATTATCACCACCTTGTCTTCCCTTCACTATCACAACCTTGTCTTCCCTTCACTATCACTACCTTGTCTTCCCTTCACTATCACTACCTTGTCTTCCCTTCACTATCACACCTTGTCTTCCCTTCACTATCACTACCTTGTCTTCCCTTCACTATCACTACCTTGTCTTCCCTTCACTATCACTACCTGTCTTCCTTCACTATCATACTGTCTTCCTTCACTATCACTACCTTGTCTTCCTTACACTCACACTGTCTTCCTTCACTATCACTACCTTGTCTTCCCTTCACTATCACAACCTTGTTCTTCACTATCACTACCTTGTCTTCCTTCACTATCACAACCTTGTCTTACTATCACTACCTTGTCTTCCTTCACTATCACTACCTTGTCTTCCCTTCACTATCACAACCTTGTCTTCACTATCACTACCTTGTCTTCCCTTCACTATCACTACCTTGTCTTCCCTTCACTATCACAACCTTGTCTTCCCTTCACTATCACAACCTTGTCTTCACTATCACTACCTTGTCTTCCCTTCACTATCACTACTTGTCTTCACTATCACTACCTTGTCTTCCCTTCACTATCACAACTTGTCTTCCTTCACTATCACACCTTGTCTTCCTTCACTATCACAACCTTGTCTTCCTTCACTACCTTGTTTCACTATCACCTTGTCTCACTATCACTCTTTGTCTTCCTTCACTATCACTACCTTGTCTTCCCTTCACATCACTAACCTTGTCTTCCCTTCACCATCACTACCTTGTCTTCTTCACTATCACATACTCCTTCTATCACTTTCTACTATCACTACCTTTTCTTCACTATCACTACCTTGTCTTCACTATCACTACCTTGTCTTCACTATCACTACCTTTTCTTCACTATCACTACCTTGTCTTCACTATCACTACCTTGTCTTCACTATCACTACCTTTTCTTCACTATCACAACCTTGTCTTCACTATCACAACCTTGTCTTCACTATCACAACCTTGTCTTCACTATCACTACCTTGTCTTCACTATCACTACCTTGTCTTCCCTTCACTATCACAACCTTGTCTTCCCTTCACTATCACTACCTTGTCTTCCCTTCACTATCACTACTTTGTCTTCACTATCACTACCTTGTCTTCACTATCACTACCTTTTCTTCACTATCACTACCTTTTCTTCACTATCACTACCTTGTCTTCACTATCACTACCTTGTCTTCACTATCACTACCTTGTCTTCACTATCACTACCTTGTCTTCACACTAGTAACTGCAGCTCTGCTGGCAGGAAACTCTTGAAGTTCTCGCAGATAATGAACCATTAATCGAACGCCTGACGATACCTGATACCTGAAGGATGTTTTCGGTCCCCACGGCCGGGTATCAGGCCAGGCCTCTTGGTGCATCAAGGCCTGATCAAACAGGTTGTTTCTGCTGGCCGCACACAGTCAAACGTACGAGGTACAACCAGGCTGATCATGAACTGATTTGACTAATCAAGTACACTCTTGAAGACAGCAAGGAGCCTGTGGGCAATTCCCCTTATTTATGATGGAATGCTGATGACAAGTCTTGGGTCCCATACACTTATTGTGTTGTTTCATTGTACTCGTGTCATCCTTGCTTTTCATTGGGGTTATTTTGTACCATCTGCCAAGCGTCTTGCTTTCGTAGGGAGTGATTTTTGTGTGCAGATTTGGGACCAAATCCTCCAGGGTTTTTCAGGTGTAAACTATGATGCATCTCTCTCGCCAGTGTTCCATGGTATACAGGTCTAGAGACAAACGTTCTCAGTAATTTAGGTGCTTGACTTAACGTATACATGCAGTGAAGGTTCTCTGCACATTCTCTATGTCTACAGTTTTACCTGTCTTTAAAGGAGCTGTTAATGAACATCAATTTTCAACCCTGGATAGAACAAGTGACTTAAAGAGGAACATCATTGGCTTGGCATCCCTTGTTTTAAATGTTCTCGGTGCAAAATACCCTCAGTGAAAAGTAGGGGCACCATTGGTACACTAAGAGAAAACACCATAAGTGTCCGGGGTCCAAGACTGTTCAACAACCTCCCACCATGCATAAGGGGAATTACCAATAGGCCCCTGGCTGCCTTCAAGAGGGAGTTGGACAGATACTTAAAAGTCGGTGCCGGATCAGCCGGGCTGTGGTTCGTACGTTGGACTACATACAGGCAGCCTGGTTGATCAGGCCCTGATCCACCGGGAGGCCTGGTCGTGGGACCGGGCCGTGGGGGTGTTGATCCCCGGAATACCCTCCAAGTAGACTCCGTAGTCTAACGTACGAACCACAGCCTGGCTGATCCGACACTGACTTTTAAGTATCTGTCCAACTCCCTCTTGAAGGCAGCCAGGGGCCGATTGGTAATTCCCCTTATGGCTGGTGGGAGGCTGTTGAGCAGTCTTGGACCCCGGACACTTATTGTGTTTTCTCTTAGTTCAGGACATTTATTAGTTCAGTCCTGATGACTGATGGCGAAACGCTTCCTCTAATAAATGTCCTGAACTGTACATAAGTGTCTTTTCCAGTGTTAACATTGTTTCTGGCGACTGATTAATTTGTTGAGTTTCATACCTTAAATTTACTGGAAATATGTAAGAGGAAATATTATATTGGGTGATACTAATGAAGTGAGGTGGGGAGCATACCAGGGTGGGTGATACTAGTGAAGTGAGGTGGGGAGCATACCAGGATGGGTGATACTAGTGAAGTGAGGTGGGGAGCATACCAGGGTGGGTGATACTAGTGAAGTGAGGTGGGGAGCATACCAGGGTGGGTGATACTAATGAAGTGAGGTGGGGAGCATACCAGGGTGGGTGATACTAGTGAAGTGAGGTGGGGAGCATACCAGGGTGGGTGATACTAGTGAAGTGAGGTGGGGAGCACACCAGGGTGGGTGATACTAGTGAAGTGAGGTGGGGAGCATACCAGGGTGGGTGATACTAATGAAGTGAGGTGGGGAGCATACCAGGGTGGGTGATACTAGTGAAGTGAGGTGGGAGCATACCAGGGTGGGTGATACTAGTGAAGTGAGGTGGGGAGCACACCAGGGTGGGTGATACTAGTGAAGTGAGGTGGGGAGCATACCAGGGTGGGTGATACTAGTGAAGTGAAGTGGGGAGCACACCAGGGTGGGTGATACTAGTGAAGTGAGGTGGGGAGCACACCAGGGTGGGTGATACTAGTGAAGTGAGGTGGGGAGCATACCAGGGTGGGTGATACTAGTGAAGTGAGGTGGGAGCATACCAGGGTGGGTGATACTAGTGAAGTGAGGTGGGAGCACACCAGGGTGGGTGATACTAGTGAAGTGAGGTGGGAGCACACCAGGGTGGGTGATACTAGTGAAGTGAGGTGGGGAGCACACCAGGGTGGGTGATACTAGTGAAGTGAGGTGGGGAGCATACCAGGGTGGGTGGAGGTAGGAGGAAAGAAAGTGGGTATATTAGGGGGATGAAGAATTATTAGAGAGAGAGGGTTTGTTGGGTGGGGTACAAGGGTAGGAGGGTGTGGAATGGACTGGGTAGGATGGAGGCTGATATTGCTTAATCATGTAGTACTATCACCTCATTGTACCGTTGGTGGGCACCTTATACGCTCTCTCTCTCTCTCTCTCTCTCTCTCTCTCTCTCTCTCTCTCTCTCTCTCTCTCTCTCTCTCTCTCTCTCTCTCTCTCTCTCTCTCTCCCCGTGTCTCTGTACTCCTCAACTATTTGTGATTGCAGGGGTCGATTTGTAGCTCCTGGCCCCGCCTTTTCGCTGGTCGTGTGTGTGTGAGTGAGTGTTTTGATTCAGCAGCACTGGCAGACCTGGGCAGTAGTGAAGGTAGAGTGGGTGTGTCAGTGGTGGTACTGCTGTAGGCTTCCCCGCCTCCCTCCCCCACACACACCTGACTCCCTATATAAACACCACTACTGCCACCTCCAACACATGCTCAGCGACCACCACCCGCGCTCTTGCCACCTCTGCCATCCATGCTGCCACCACCATCCTTGCTGCCACCACCAACACTACCATCCATGCTGCCACCACCATCCTTGCTGCCACCACCAACACTACCATCCATGGTGCCACTACCAACACTACCATCCATGCTGCCACTACCAACACTACCATCCATGGTGCCACCACCAACACTACCATCCATGGTGCCACTACCAACACTACCATCCATGGTGCCACTACCAACACTACCATCCATGGTGCCACTACCAACACTACCATCCATGGTGCCACTACCAACACTACCATCCATGCTGCCACTACCAACACTACCATCCATGGTGCCACCACCAACACTACCATCCATGGTGCCACTACCAACACTACCATCCATGGTGCCACTACCAACACTACCATCCATGGTGCCACTACCAACACTACCATCCATGGTGCCACTACCAACACTACCATCCTTGCTGCCACTACCAACACTACTTCTGAGAACACCTCCAAGTATTTAGACTATATTCTTCATGTGCACACCACAATAACAGTGTACTCCAGAGATCTGCCTTCGATATTCCCGTAATTGATTACCTGTTTAGCTGTATTGTTGGTGTTGGCGGGCCACAGTCCCACATACTATCACAACCTGGGTGATCTAGCTTGTATATACCGGCAATATTTCTGACGTATAAACATAAGTGGCCCAAGACTGTTTAACATAAGATATCAGAAATACTGTTGGAACAAGTGTAGAAGTCTTCAAGAAGAAATTGGACAAGTACCCCATGCCACGTGCCAGATCAAACAGGCTGTGATGGATATATGGGTCAGCGGGCCACTGGCAGTAACAGTCTGATTGATCAAGCAAGGACCAGACAAGCCTGGCCCAGGACCTGGCCGAGGGAGTAGTAAAACTCGCAACCCATCCTTTCCACTGGGACTGTTTACATTTCTCGCCTCTCTCTCTTCTCTTTCTCTCTCTCTCTCTCTCTCTCTCTCTCTCTCTCTCTCTCTCTCTCTCTCTCTCTCTCCTCTCTCTCTTCCCTTCCCTCCCCTCTCTCTCTTCCCTTCCCTCCCCTCTCTCTCTTCCCTTCCCTCCCCTCTCCAGTACGTTGTTATAGTATGTGTAAAAATAAACACATAAGCAGTATAATGTGATCCTTTATTGACAACGTTTCGCCCACGCAGTGGGCTTTATCGAGTCACAAACAGATCTACCTTGATAAAAGAAACAATGGTATTTATAGGATTTAGTCAGGTGGAGAATGCTGGGTCAGGTGGAGAATGCTGTATGTGACAGTCTTCAAAGTAGTTTGATAGTTTAAAACCTCGGGTAACTTAAAAGACCTGCAGTGTTCCATTCTTGAGTTCTATGTGGGATAGCGATGAAGAAGCTTCTTGGCAATAGGTTCAGCTATGTTGTAGAAGCCGTTGTTCTGGTTGAAGTTGTTGGATATACAAATAAGTGATGATTCCAGGATTCTTCGGTATTGAGTGTTGTTTTCTCTGGCGATGAGTCTTGCGTTTCTGTAGTTGATTAAATGTTTGTGTGAATTTCGGTGTTGAACACAGGCATTTCTTGGGTCGTCAGATCTGCCTGCATATTGGTGTTCTGAAATACGTGTTTGGAGGTCTCTGGATGTTTCGCGGATGTATAATTTGCTGCAGTCATTACAAGGAATTGTGTATACCCCTGCAGTGGATTGAAGCTTGTCCTGTCTGTTACTGGTAATGTCCTTGATGGTTGTGGATGTGGAAGTAGATACTCGGAATGAGGTATTGGAAAAAATGTTGGAAACGTGTTTGGTAATGGAGTTGGTGGGGAGGACTATGTATCGTTTCTCGGCAGTGTCTTCTCTGGGTGTGTTGAAGATGTTTAATGCCCGTCGTCTGCAGTCTCTAATGAAGTGATGAGGATAGTGAAGTTTAGAAAAAACTCGCTCAATAAGGGAGCATTCTTCCTCAAGGAACTCACTGCTGCAGATTCTGAGTGCGCGCAGGAAAAAGCCTATAATTACACCACGTTTAGTCTTGGTGTCGTGGTGAGAGTAGAAGTGGAGAAGATCGTGTTGGTTGGTAGGTTTTCGATAGACTTTAAAACGAAGTTCATGGTCAGCTTTGCAGAGAAGAACATCAAGGAATGGAAGAGTGTTGTCGACTTCTTCTTCTAGTGTGAACTGGATTGATGGCTCGACCTGGTTGAGCTTGTGTTGGAGAGCTTGAACGTTGAAGCGTCTGGGAGTAATGATGAGAATGTCGTCAACATAACGGAGCCAGGTGACAGAAGAGGGAATAATAGTGGAAAAACGCTCGGCTTCCAGATGTTCCATATATAGGTTCGCAAGGACGACATTCTCATCATTACTCCCAGACGCTTCAACGTTCAAACTCTCCAACACAAGCTCAACCAGGTCGAGCCATCAATCCAGTTCACACTAGAAGAAGAAGAAGACAACACTCTTCCATTCCTTGATGTTCTTCTCTGCAAAGCTGACCATGAACTTCGTTTTAAAGTCTATCGAAAACCTACCAACCAACACGATCTTCTCCACTTCTACTCTCACCACGACACCAAAACTAAACGTGGTGTAATTATAGGCTTTTTCCTGCGTGCACTCAGAATCTGCAGCAGTGAGTTCCTTGAGGAAGAATGCTCCCTTATTGAGCGAGTTTTTTCTAAACTTCACTATCCTCATCACTTCATTAGAGACTGCAGACGACGGGCATTAAACATCTTCAACACACCCAGAGAAGACACTGCCGAGAAACGATACATAGTCCTCCCCACCAACTCCATTACCAAACACGTTTCCAACATTTTTTCCAATACCTCATTCCGAGTATCTACTTCCACATCTACCACCATCAAGGACATTACCAGTAACAGACAGGACAAGCTTCAATCCACTGCAGGGGTATACACAATTCCTTGTAATGACTGCAGCAAATTATACATCCGCGAAACATCCAGAGACCTCCAAACACGTATTTCAGAACACCAATATGCAGGCAGATCTGACGACCCAAGAAATGCCTGTGTTCAACACCAAAATTCACACAAACATTTAATCAACTACAGAAACGCAAGACTCATCGCCAGAGAAAACAACACTCAATACCGAAGAATCCTGGAATCATCACTTATTTGTATATCCAACAACTTCAACCAGAACAACGGCTTCTACAACATAGCTGAACCTATTGCCAAGAAACTTCTTCATCGCTATCCCACATAGAACTCAAGAATGGAACACTGCAGGTCCTTTAAGTTACCCGAGGTTTTAAACTATCACTACTTTGAAGACTGTCACATGCAGCATTCTCCACCTGACTAAATCCTATAAATACCCTTGTTTCTTTTATCAAGGTAGATCTGTTTGTGACTCGATAAAGCCCACTGCGTGGGCGAAACGTTGTCAATAAAGGATCACATTATACTGCTTATGTGTTTATTTTTCCATTGTGTCGGTATTTTATACCATTTATTTCTATAGAGTGTGTAGTTGAGAAACCAGGTTCTGGAGTAGCTTCCATGTATTTATTATCAGGTGTCTCTCTCTTCTTCACTCCAGAGAATACTTTAGTACCGTGGGGCTTTCCAATAATTTAAATGTTTTATTGGTTCTATACTGGCATTAAACACTGGATCTCTCTTGTTCCAGCTTTGATCTCTCCTCGCCCAGCCTCACAAATGCTCGGTGAATTTCTCAAAATACGGTTTGCAGGAAATTTTTCGATTTTCTTCATTGCATAGCAGTATTAGCATACCATAATGGTTTAGGAGTCAGCCAGGTCTTTGGTAACAAATCTGCAAGAATCTTCCAACGACTCTTTGATGCAGAAATTATGGAAAAAGATTAAAGAAGCGGAGAGGTAAGAGTGTTCCTGCAAGGGCATGGTGGCTAACAAGGCAAAGAGCGCGTGCAATACACCATGACATCAAGCAATGCATTGCTCGCATCCCACAATGCGACACTGATTGATGAATAATGTTTGTAGTATTTTTCCAGTCTTTGAAGCCTTCACAGAACATTCCCGCTTTGGCCTATCGGAAAATAAGCTACAAAAACTATTCCCTTTTAACGGTTAACTGATAAGCTATTCTCGCTTACCAAACTGATTGTTAGATTTCAATACTTCAAACATTAATTTGCTCAGAATGACGATACATTAGAACATAAGTAAGAAGGAACACTGCAACAGGCCTACTGGCCCATGCGAGGCAGGTCCAATTCTCACACAATGCCTTGACCTCTTCAGGTCAGTCACATTCACTTAAGGGAGGAGCACGGCATCTGACCTAGTAGCACAAGCTAGTCAGGTCCAACTCATACACACCCACACCCACTCATGTATTTATCCAACCTATTTTTAAAACTACACAATGTCTTAGCTTCTATGACGGTACTCGGGAGTTTGTTCCACTCATCCACAACTCTGAATCTGATTTTTTCCAATTTAAAACCATTGCTGCGAGTCCTGTCAATACTAGATATTTTTAGCACGCTATTTACATCCCCTTTATTAATTCCTGTTTTCCATTTATACACCTCAATCATATCCCCCCTAATTCTACGCCTTTCTAGAGAGTGCAGATTCAGGGCCCTCAGTCTATCCTCATAGGGAAGATTTCTGATACATGGGATCAACTTTGTCATCCTCCTTTGTACGTTCTCCAGTGCATTTATATCCATTCTGTAATACGGTGACCAAAACTGTGCAGCATAATCTAAATGAGGCCTAACCAAAGATAGATAGAGTTGAAGAACAACCTGAGGACTTCTATTATTTATACTTCTTGATATGAAGCCAAGGATTATGTTAGCTCTATTGCGAACACTTATGCACTGTTGTCTTGGTTTCAGATTACTGCTAACCAGAACTCCTAAATACTTTTCGCAATCCGTAATATTAAGATCTACATTATTTAGTTTATATGTAGCATGGTTATTTTCCTGTCCAACATTTAGAACTTTGCATTTGTCTATATTAAACTGCATCTGCCACTTCTCCGACCACTGCATCAGTCTATTCAAATCTTCCTGGAATGCTCTAATGTCCTCATTTGAATGAATTGGACGGCCTATTTTGGTGTCATCAGCAAATTTGCTTATGTCGCTATTTATTCCCTCGTCTATGTCGTTTTATGTAAATTGTGAACAACAAGGGGCCCAACACTGACCCCTGTGGAACACCGCTCGTGACACGCCCCCACTCTGATTTCTTCCCATTTATACAAACTCTTTGCTGCCTATTTGTCAACCATGCCTCTACCCACGAAAAAATTTCTCCTATTCCGTGTGCCTTAATTTTTCTCAACAGTCTCTGATGTGGAACTCTGTCGAAAGCCTTACTGAAGTCCATATACACAATATCATATTCAATACCATGATCTACCTCCAGGGTGGTACCATTACCTCAGTCATCCAGGGTGGTACCACTATCTCAGTCATCCAGGGTGGTACCACTACCTCAGTCATCCAGGGTGGTACCACTACCTTAGTCATCCAGGGTGGTACCACTACCTCAGTCATCCAGTCATCTCATGAACATGTAAGGTGACAGTAATACTGACCACCAGAACACATACACACATAGAGCCAGTAAAGCATTTACATTATTGGGAACGCCTTAAAGTCCTAAATATGTATTCACTGGAACGGAGGAGAGATACATGACAATATATACCTGGGAAGTACTTGAGAGCCTGGTCCCAAATCTGCATACTGCCATAACAACATACTGGAGTGAGAGATATGGAAGGAAGTGCAAACTAAACGGAGTGAAGGACAACAGGGAACACTGTATCAACATCCGTGGTCAACATCTTACCAGAAGATACCAGAAACACTACTGGGACAAGTGTAGAAGTCTTCAAGAGCAAACTGGACAAGTGCCATTTCAGTCATCCTGTGATCGATATGATGGTCAGCGGGCCGCCAGTAGTAACAGCCTAGTTGACCAGACAAGCCTGGTTCAGGACCGGGCTCCGGAGGTAAAAAAAACTTTCGAAATTTATGAAAGATATATGATTTTATTTCTTCCGTTTTCCGTGATGAAGTAACTGAAATTTTTCCTCATATGATATATTGTTATCAGTGGCCACTGGAAGACTTGGTGGATAACAGCTTGGTGGCTCAGTGCGTCTTCTGTGGACGCCACTTTCATTCAGATTATAATGTTGCTAGCAAACGTTGATACAGTGCTGTGATATGCATCTCAGTCTGTGTCAAAAATGAGAATGAGAAAGAGAAGAGGGGCGAGTACCGTGCCTTGAGATATAGAACTTTTCATGTTGACAATGTTTTCCTATTTTGCCCATGGTACCCCTGCTTTTCACTGGGTTTATTTTAAATTTGCTGTACGAATTGCATCACTATAGACAACAAGAGCAATTCACCCCTCCATGGAAGTTGTGTTCATTTAATATCACATACCTGCAAGCCCCTCCCAAGAAGCTCGTCACCAGTAATACCTTCCTTAAATCACTTGTAAAGGCAACTGCTCAACAAGAAATTTCTCACTTAACTCGAAGTAATAATTTATCACAAGTTATATACAGTGATGGATGTAAACAGGAGTGTACTGGCAGGGCTGCATCTGCTCTTGTTGTCACCTCCCTAGTTAACAACCATAGCAACTATGTTGAGTTAGGCATAAGAATTAACAACTGGGCGTCTACACTGCAAACTGAATTGTTTACCATCCTAATGACACTAAAGTTAACTTACGACACTTGAGCTTGACTATGATTATTACTGATTCTATGTCATCACTGAAGGTTTTTGACTCGCATAATGACTAACAACATGCTCATTGGAAAAGCTATGTATAGGTACTCAAAAATATGGAAAAAGGAAATCTATGTACAATTTTTATGGATTTTTTATGGCTACTGTCTTTAACATTATGTGCTTCATTTTCCACTTGTTAAGGAATATAGAAATTGTATAATAACCTATGTCAAGGTATCTTATTAATGAAAATAAGATATCAGACATATTAAGAAATTTCTAAAATTTGCTTACAACAGATAAGTGAACTGTAGATATAAATCCAGATGTACTCCTGTGAACCCTTTTGGGGCCTAGTTCCTAGGCCTTTTGTGTATCCATATGCTCTTGCGCTACCCTCCACAGGATGGATATGGCGTGCACAATAAACTAGCTGTTTCGGAGATAAAAAATTAAAATGTTCCTCCCATATCTCTCCGTGCAGTAACTTGTTATTGTAGTGTGTAGACTGTGACCCTGATCCTCCAGTATCTTCCAGGGTCAAATTATTAGGTGTTCCATAGATCGATCGCTAGCGCACTTATGTCACACTGAGGTCCGGAGTTCGAATCCCCGGTACGTCTGGAAAACATTAGGAACGTGTTTCCTTAAGACACCTGTTGTCCATGTTCACCCATCAGTATAATGGGTACCTGGGTGTTAGTCGACTGGTGTGGGTCGCATCCTGGGACAAAACTGACCTAATTTGCCCGAAACGTTCTGCATAACAAGCGGCTTTCTGTATAGTAGTATGTCACTGATGTCAGCTAGGCCTGTATACCTTGTACATGTACTTGTAGAAATAAAGATATTATTATTATTATTATTATTATTATTATTATTATAAGTATCTGCTCCAGAGAGTACAGTACAAGTACTTTGTGTTCACTAAGTACTCTGTTAGCTCTGTGGGCAGTAAACAATCTCCATACATTTTTCTACTGTGATGTCTCTCCTGCCTTGAAGGGAGCTGAGATCACAGAGCAGTATTAGAGCACAAGTGATATGAATAGTACTATCATTGGAGTTATTTTGTTTTGAAAGTTCTCGTTATCCTCCGTGATATATGTCATTTGTCTTTTTCTTTTTAAGGGTGGTGAGGTTAGGTAGGTGGGAGGGAGAGGTGGTGAGGTTAGGTGGGTGGGAGGGAGGGATGGTGAGGTAAGGTGGGGGGGAGGGGTGCCTACTTGGAGTCTACCTACCTGGAGGTCGATCCGGGGTCAGCGCCCCCGTGACCCGGTCCTCGACCAGGAAGGATAGAGGGAGGTGGTGAGTGAGAGACGGGTGGAGGGAGGAGTGGTGAGTGAATGATGGAGGGAGGGGTGGTGAAAGAAGGATGAAGGGAGGAGTGGTAAGTGAGAAGGATGGAGGGAGAGAGGGGTGGTAAGTGAGAAGGATGGAGGGAAGGATGAAGGAGGGAGGTAGGAATGGTGAGTAAGGGGGATCACTAATTCCCTGGTACACACTAAACACTAAATATTTACCTGGTGTTGAGTGTGTTTACTTAATGTCTGTCTTAATGTGGGTCACACCAAGTGTGGGCTGAAGCACTTCTCTGCCTCACCTCTTAAAGATACATGCAGCTCCATGAATGAGTGTAATCCCTTAATGGGTTTTAAACTCGACAACTGTAAACGTGTGCGGATGAGTTGAAAAGCTCATTAAGAAACTGTGATTGGCATTGTTTCTAAGTTTAAGAATCATGAACGACCCGAAAAGTATTTAGCAAGAAGGTGCTTTGATAGGAGCGCTGTTTAATGTTTACATGGTGGACATTATCTTCTTAGGTTCATCTAAGAAGATTGTACTCTTGGTGTTATCTGTTTATTGAGCTTCGGGGCAGTTTACTGTTTTAACACACCCGCTACATGTCTAATTCCATTTATATTTGGTACGTGTTCATCACACTCATTAACTTATAAGTCAGCTTGCAAGTTTTTTCTTCACTATATTCACCTTTACCAAGTAGTATATTTATCATTCTTTACCATTGTGTTGAGTTTATTACTTCACTATTCTACCATACTGACAGCATCTGTATACGAGACTTCACTTTGTAAAATAAATATAAAAGAAATATTATTTCCTTATGTGACTTTGATCTGGGGAGGATCAGGACCCCTTACAAGGAGACTTCAGTGTTCACTCTTAAGGAATTGTTTCATCACCTGTCATTTACTCTAAGAAGAATGATGTTGAACAAGTTAATTCAGCTACATAATCGTACTCTTCATCTTTACCTCTTAACAGCTCTCGTTCCTTATAATTAATTATATTATCTCTGCACCTCTGGAACACCATCCTGCTTCATGTGTGTTACATAAACATAGTTTGTAATGTAACCTTATGAAAAGTTGTGTACATGACGCTTCCTGTTTGATAACCTGCTCAACCACGTTATGAAACGCCCGCCGCCAGGCTGCTACCCGGGAAGATCTGACATTTGATTCAGGTAGAAGTCCGGTTTCCTTTTGAAAACTTCCACTTTTGTTCCAGTAAGGTTTCTGATGTATGGTTGCTATTTTCTCCTGGACATTTGTTCTGGGTCGTCATTCCTTCCCATCGCATTCCTTTGATATATCTTTGATGGGTTTCGAGTTTTTCTTACTCCCGCAGCCCGGTCCTGGGCCAAGCTTGTCTGTTCCTTGCCTGGTCAACTAGGCTGTTAACTGCTGGCGGCTCGCTGGCCCACTTATCCTTCACAGCCTGGTTTATCCGGCACTTCGTTTCCTCTTGAAGATTTCTACACTTGTCCCAACAGTGTTTTTGATATCTGCCAAGATGTTAAAAGTCTGGGGGCACCTGTGTCTAGGTCAATATTTTTATGCTAATTGAAGTGAACTAATGATAGCATTATTTTGGGTACCTTACATTTGATGAGTTTCGAGAGTCTTACTACTCACGGAGCCCGGCAATGGGCCAGGCTCGTCTTGTAACTTTAATTTTTTTAGTATTTCTCTTTTGTGCAAGACAATTCTGGGGATCACCTCCCCCGCGGCCCGGTTTCAGATTAGGCTTCCTAGTTGATGGCTTGATCCACCAGGCTCTTGGTGCTATCCACATGTACTTCAGCGTATGCATGACGGCCCGGCTTATCAGGAACTAAAATATTTAAAGAGCTGAACAAGTTTCCTTTTAAAGACAACCAGCCAGAGTGTATTGGTATTTCCACTTATTTATAAAGGGAGGGTGTACACATTGCATCTTGACTTTTATTAGTTATTTTGCACCTTCTGACGAGCCTCCTACTTTCTTTAATATACTTTTGTTGTACAAAGTTGGACCAACCCCTGTAGATTAAGATTGTGCACATGCACCTCTCCCATGGCTACCTACTGAGCTGTGGATCTTGTTCCTCTCAGTGTAAAGTAAACTCGGGGAAAAGTGGGGGTGCCATAAGAACTATATGAGAACACTGTGTCAACATCCATGGCCCAAACTTTTAAACTTTCTTCCAGCAAATTTTAAGAAATATTGCATGAACAAAACAAAGTTTTCTAGAAGAAACTAAACAAATTTCTACAGGTGCTGATGGGTCAGCGTATGAGGGCTATGGTGTGACTGCAGGCATGTCTATTACCTATGGTCCCATATCAGCTCTCCCTGTTGACAGCTTGATAAGTAAGGCTGTTGGTGCTCGCTCCACACAGTTCAGCCTGCTTTATCAGGCAGAAAGTCTCTCCTCAGGCCAGGTTACGAGAATAGAGGAATTCTGGGATCGGTGACGGGTATGTGTACTTGGCTGGATCTTTGAGCACAGCAAGGTGCTCTGGAAGACAGGAGAGCATCAGATTACGCGAGGTAATAACACTGCGGGTAGTTAATTAGAGATCCATGAAGAGGATGTACTTTAAGTGGTTGCCTGAATTTTTCTTCCTCAATTTTTTCAGTCCATCACCCTCGAAGAAGTAGTTTACGAGGGTGAAGGACTCATTACATCATCTTTACACCTCTTTTTGCTTCTGCTGCTTCCTCTGTATTTGACTGAAGAAGTTTACTTTGTAGGTGAAACGTTTCAACAATAAAGATACCCAGCTGTTGCACATGTGTCTTTCTAACTTGTCGGTATTTTATAACATTTTCAAGACTCGTGGGATTGTTATTGTTGAGGGAGTGGGATGCTAGTCTCTTATTAACATCTTTACTCTCTCTAACTCTCTTGTTCTTGTACTTCATACAACCTATGACAATTCAATTTGACATATGTAATGGTAAAAAAACGAGAAATATTGGGAAGAAGTGTTTTTATAATATTTTTAAGTTTTACAAATTTATTGCAAGTTTGAATATCACGTTATCGTCCTCCTGTATACTGGAGCCAATACACACACCCAGGCACAGTGACTTGACCTAATATAACCTAACCTAATACATATTAATCTTGCCTAACCTAATCTGATACATATAACCTAGCCTAGCCTGACCTAATACATATAACCTAGCCTAAGCTAACCTAATACATATAACGTAGCCTAACCTAACCTAATACATATAACCTAGCCTAAGCTAACCTAATACATATAACGTAGCCTAACCTAACCTAATACATATAACCTAGCCTAAGCTAACCTAATATATATAACCCAACTTAATACATATAACCAAGCCTAACCTAAAATAATACATATAACCTAGCCTAATCTAATACAAATAACCTAGCCTAACCTAATCTAATACAAATAACCTAGCCTAACCTAACCTAATACATAACTAAGCCTAATGTAATATAACTTAATATAATCTAATCTAATTTTACCAAACATAACGTAACATTACACATTACAACATTATTGTGCTTTTTTGTTATTTATGACGTAAAATAATACAACCTATCTTAACTGAGAATAGCAAATCTTAACAGTTTGTTGAAATTTTTAAGTGGAGGAGAGGCCGTGCGTGTGTAATTGGCTGACGTAACTGAAGAACAAGTTGTTGAGTTATGTTGGGTGTCTGCGACCGTACACTAACACACCTCTTAATACCTGTCTTCCTGTTATCAGTTGTGGGGATCATTGCCCCCGCGGTTCGGTTATAGACCAGTTCGGTCACAGACCAGCGCGGTCACAGACCAGTTCGGTCACAGACCAGCG
The DNA here is from genome assembly GCA_009830355.1 of Cherax destructor. NCBI lineage: Eukaryota > Metazoa > Arthropoda > Malacostraca > Decapoda > Parastacidae > Cherax > Cherax destructor. The sequence continues at coordinate 82,297 of WNWK01006960.1, read as the reverse complement.
CGGTCACAGACCAGTTCGGTCACAGACCAGCTCTTAATTGCTGTTCATGTTGAGGGCAGTGTTCCGCTGAAACATGTTATGGATCTCAGTGTTTGGAATTCTGACTGTTGAACCAATATTTATGTGACGCGTGATAATTGTCTGCTTATGACGCGTCGCTGCCTGCTTATGACGCGTCGCTGCCTCCTTATGACGCGGCGCTGCCTGCTTATGACGCGGCGCTGCCTACTTATGTCGCGGCGCTGCCTGCTTATGACGCGGCGCTGCTTGCTTATGACGCGGCGCTGCTTGCTTATGACGCGGCGCTGCCTGCTTATGACGCGGCGCTGCTTGCTTATGACGCGTCGCTGCTTGATTATGACGCGGCGCTGCCTGCTTATGACGCGTCGCTGCTTGCTTATGACGCGGCGCTGCCTGCTTATGACGCGGCGCTGCCTGCTTATGACGCAGTGCTGCCTGTTTAGGACGCAGTGCTGCCTGTTTAGGACGCAGTGCTGCTTGCTTAGGACGCAGTGCTGCTTGCTTAGGACACAGTGCTGCCTGCATAGGATGCAGTGCTGCCTGCTTAGGACGTAGTGCTACTTGTTAAGGACGTAGTGCTGCCTGTTTAGGACGCAGTGCTGCTTGCTTAGGACGCAGTACTGCCTGTGTAGGACACAGTGCTGCCTATTTTTTAAAGTGTGAACACACTGTCAAGTTCTGGGTGGTCCTATGCGGTGCTAAACATGCCCTGTTTAGCACCGTTTAGCACAAGCTGTAACAGCTTGACAAAGCTCCTGGAAAGCGAAACGTTGTCGCCATAAAATGTCAGATTAGTTGCATCTGTGTCCATTTTGACAGTAGAGGATTTTTGTGGGTAATTCTACCATTATTACTAATAGTTAAAAGTCTCTCTGGAATGTGTCGTCAGAAATCACTCCCTACGAAAGCAAAAGACTTGGCAGACGGTGCAACGTACCCCCAGGGAAAAGTAGGGGCGCCACTGGTACACTAAGAGAAAACACAATAAGTGTCCGGGGCCCAAGACTGTTCAACAGCCTCCCACCAGCCATTAGGGGCATTACCAGTAGGCCTCTGGTTGCCTTCAAGAGGGAGCTGGACAGATACCTAAAGTCAGTGCCAAATCAGCCGGGCTGTGGTTCGTACGTTGGACTACGTGCAACCAGCAGTAACAGCCTTGTTGATCAGGCCCTGATCCACCGGGAGGTCTGGTCATAGACCGGGCCGCGGGGACGTCGATCCCCGGAATGCCCTCCAGGTAGGTAGGTAGCAGCTTTCTTGCCTCTACTGTGATAGCTTTCTTGCCTCTACTATGATAGCTTTCTTGCCTCTACTGTGATAGCTTTCTTGCCTCTACTGTGATAGTTTTCTTGTCTCTACTATGATAGCTTTCTTGCCTCTACTATGATAGCTTTCTTGCCTCTACTGTGATAGCTTTCTTGCCTCTACTGTGATAGCTTTCTTGCCTCTACTGTGATAGCTTTCTTGCCTCTACTGTGATAGCTTTCTTGCCTCTACTATGATAGCTTTCTTGCCTCTACTATGATAGCTTTCTTGCCTCTACCATGATAGTTTTCTTGTCTCTACTATGATAGCTTTCTTGCCTCTACCATGATAGTTTTCTTGCCTCTACTGTGATAGCTTTCTTGCCTCTACTATGATAGCTTTCTTGCCTCTACTATGATAGCTTTCTTGCCTCTACCATGATAGTTTTCTTGTCTCTACTATGATAGCTTTCTTGCCTCTACCATGATAGCTTTCTTGCCTCTACTATGATAGCTTTCTTGCCTCTACCATGATAGTTTTCTTGCCTCTACTATGATAGCTTTCTTGCCTCTACTGTGATAGCTTTCTTGCCTCTACTGTGATAGCTTTCTTGCCTCTACTGCCTCTACTTTGATGTTGGACGTAAATTTTATGTGCACATTTTCTAGGATTTTAGCACCAGCAGTCACCTTAAGACCGCAACCACTACCACCACCACTACCATCAGTCACTACCACGATTGACCTCCATTGCCTGTCATAAGCCAGCAACACATGACATGGGTGGCACCCACTGCCTCTGACAACCTCATCTTGTCACATCTTAGGTTGAGACTTGCAGTAAAGGCTGAACAACAGCAGGGTGTGGCTGTCGTGTCTGTCTCACTCTATCTCAACCTTATCTAAATTACTCGATATGATATGAATTAAGTGGTAGGTACGTTTGTTCACTTATTGATTGATGGTAGTTGTAATGGTGATGATAGTGGTAGTTGTGGTAGTGGTGGTGGTGATACATTTGATGAGTTCCGAGAGTTTCTCTACTCCCAGAGCCCGGCCTTGGGCCAGGCTTGTCTGGTGCTAGCCTGGTCAACCAGACTGTTGCTGCTGGAGGCCTGCTGCCCCACATATCCATCACAGCCTGGTTGATATGGAACCTGATGAAGATACTTGTCCAGTTTCCTCTTGAAGACTTTTACACTTGTCCCAGCAGTGTTTCTGATATCTTCTGTTAAGATGTTGAATAGTCTGGGGCCACGGATGTTGATATAGTGTTCTCTTATTGTGCGCACGGCGCCCCTATTTTTCACTGGGTTTACTTTGCACTTCCTCCGATATTTCTCGTTCCAGTATGTTGTTATGGCAGTGTGCAGATTTGGGACCCCCCCCCTTCCACCACCCTTCCCTCCTCTACCACCATCCTCCACTCTTCTACCACCATGCTCCACTATTCTACCACCATCCTCCACTCCTCTACCACCATCCTCCACTCCTCTACCACCATGCTCCACTCTTCTACCACCATCCTCCACTCCTCTACCACCATCCTCCACTCTACCACTATCCTCCACTCTACCACCATCCTCCACTCCTCTACCACCATCCTATACTCCAAAATTAATACAGAACTACGAGAGAGACTGGGTAACAGTAATGAGGACCGTGGACTCCAGCAGGTGAAGGCAGACTCATACAAGGTCTGCATTACACATGTAACACTGAGAAAATCTAAAAGGTGAGATATAGAAAGAGAGCGTAGAAGAATGTACAGAAGTAAAACAGCTAATGAACGTGAAGGTCACAATGAAGGGAAGATAATGATAGCTGAGAGATCTCAGGATACTGCACCATATTTCTACACACAAAAGCTTCCTGTAAATCTGGACCATTAGGACTCAAACACTTGACGTAAAAGAAAGTGCTGAACGACTCTTGTGGGTTTAGCGCTTAGTTACGATTATAATAATTGACGAAAAAGAAGTGAACATAGTTCTAAAAGACTAATGTAAATCAGTATTCAGCAATCCAGTAAACAAAAGCAGAGTGGAAAATGCTGTGTTTTTGTTATTACATAGGAATCCAAAAAAAGGAGGAAACATGCCCACTCATGCAGCATCTGGACTGGTGTCGTGGACTTCTTATTTATAAAGAAATGCAAAATGTGGAGTACAGACATAGAGCTCCTTTGCAAAATGAACAGGCAGTATAGTACTAGCCAAACAACTACAGAGCATTTAATCCTTACATTGTCCATCATAAAAGTCTTTGAAAGAGTGACGAGATGGATAATTAAGAATAAGGAATGCAATCTGCATAACCCAAACCAAAGATGATGATGAATATCACGACGACTAAATCATTATAACAGAATTATGGCGGCATGACAGAATTATGGCGGCATTAGAAGAAAGCTAAAATGCGGATGGTGGTATGCATCGATTTTGGAAACCCTCTGTAGACGATTCTATGAGTCATTGCTCCCTTGTTCCTGATGTCCTGGTTGATAGCTTTGTTGATAGACTGATATGTTGATCTCGCATGCTAGCCGCACGCAGTCCAGTGTGTTCACTACAGCCAGATTGATCAGAGACTAACTCGAGAAATTTACCAACTTCCCTCCTGAAGACACCTAGAAATCTGCTGGTAATTCCTCTTTATTTATGAAGGGAGGTTTAAAAACCTTGGTCTCTTTACACTTAGTGTTCTCATTGCATCAATGGTTTTCATTTTAGGTATTTTGCATTGTCTGCCCAGCCTCTTGCTCTCATAAGGAGTAATTTCAGTGTATCGATTTGAGATCAGTCCGACCAAAATTTTTGAGGTGTCAATCCGCCAGAATTTTTGAGGTGTAAATTATATTGTATCTTTCTCGCCTATGTTCCGGAGCATACAAGTCTATGAACTTAAGGCATTATCAGTAATTTAGGTACTTAGCTGAATTTATATAGGCAGGGAAAATTCTCTGCATAGACATTCTTCAGTTCTGCAGTTTCACCTGTCTTGAAAGAGGGTGGCAATGTGCAGAAATATTAGTTTGGTGAGCACAAGTGATTTGAAGTCATATTGTTTTGAAGGTTCTTGTTATCTAACCTATCAGTTTCCTTATGTTTGCGACAACAACACTGTTGAGATCCTTGAACTTAAGATCTGGTTTGAATTGTTTTATACCTCGTTCTTGCTTTTAATTCTTCAATTTTTCGATAGTGGAATAGCCTAAATGTGTCCTCACTCAACGTCACATTTTTATCTGTGGCCACTGGAAGGAGAGGTTAATATCAACAAGACACATGTGCAACAGTTTGGTATCTTTATTAACGAGCCCTTTCGTTAGGTCAGCAGACTTCTTCAGTCAATATACAGAGGAGACAACACGTGTAGTGGACATGTACATACGATTTATACCTTTGATGGGTTTCGAGAGTTTTCCTATTCTCGCAGCCCTACCCTGGGGCTCGTCTGCTGCTTGCCTGGTCAATCTGCTGGCAGCCCGCTGGCTCACATACTGTATCACAGCCTGGTTGATCTGGCACTTGGCGGGGGGACTTGTCGAGTTTCTTTTTAACTTCTACACTTGTTCTGGCATCTTCTGGTAAAATGTTGTCAAGTCTGGGATCACGGATGTTCTTATTGTCCCCACCGCACCCCTGCTCCTCACTGGGTTTATTTTACACTTCCTCCCATATCTCTCACTCCAGTATCTTGTTATGACAGTGTGCAGATTTGGAACCAGGCCCTCGAATATTTTCCATTTATATATTATCATGTATCTCTCTCCTCCGCTTCAGCGAGTACTTATTTAGAACTTTAAGGCGTTTCCAGTAATTTAAATTCTTTATTGGTTCTGAGCAGAGCCATCAACACCGAACATTACTCTAGAGTCCCCATTCATACCTCTCTGTTAGCAGGGTTTCATTATCCACCCTATAATCTTCTTGGCTGTCGTGAAATTTGCCTTGTTGTGTTCTTTGAAAGAAATGTCAGCTGACATAATTACTCCCAGGTTTTTCACGTGTTCATTTCGTTATATTTGGTGAGTCTCTTGCTTTTTATATACAGTGTCACTTTTGAGTTCTTTCTTTCCATATCTAAGAAGACCTAAATTATCATCATTGAACAACATGTTATGCTCCACTCCCCAGTGGAAGATTTACTTATATCTTCTTGCAGTTTGTCAGTGTCTTCTACCATCATTATCATTATGAGGATAAGAAACAGTAATGACTCCAGAGCCGTGTCTTGGCATACTGAACTTTTTAACTTGCTAATGTTGCATTATACTCTGTTTATTACTAATCTTTGTGCTCTGTCAGAAACTTGAATATTCATTTGCCTTCCTATTATACCTATCGCCCTCATTTTGTGTGGTCACCCCATGATTGCATTTGTCAAAAGTCTTTACGAAATTCGTGTATACCACATATGCATTTTAGTTTTGTTATAATCCATGGTGGTTTATGCTGTGTAGATTATGTTGGTACGTAAAATTTGTAATTTCACTTTTCATCACTCTTTGGAAGACTATTATACTTTTGATATACCTTTGATGAGTTTCGAGTCTTACTACTCTCGGAGCCCGGCCATGGGATGTTAATGCTATTGGTCTGTAATTATTGAGTAGCGTTCTGCTGCCTCCTTTATGCAAAGGAGTTAAATCTGCACTCTTTTAAGGCTTCTGGTATTTCACCTACATTCCCTCAGACAGGAGAAGTAGATTGAGGTGGTCAGTCCCTCGACTTTGCATGTTCAGCAGGTAGAACGTCTCGTCAGTAAAGATAAATAATTGCATATTTGTCTTACTTATCTACTTGATAGTATATTATATGCCATTAATAATATGGTTAATATTAGTTTGAAATTTGCTCTTTCATAGTTGTCACTCCCATACAAATTTTAGTATCATCTGCATAGGATGATAGTGGTATAGCTGTGAGGGTGGAGTTCTTGTTGGGTCTGCCTCGTTCCTGTTTGTGTTGATGGGGAGGACAAATCAAGTAGTCAGTTCTGGGATAAATCTCTCAGTGATTTAATGACGAGGCTAACTACTTATTTACTGCCTCCTTCTGACAAGACTCGTCAAACATTGCCCTACAGTAGCTGGTTGTAACCTGCTTTAATGATGACTTCAGCATGAAATATAGGAATCATTAATTTACCTTCTTCAGGAGGTCTGATGTGCTTGTGTGTATAAGGTACTATGTAGCAGCGTGTGGTGTGGTTAGGTGGTGGCTGACCACACCCCAGCCAACCAAGGTGTCTACGCACTTGTAAACAAGTTCGCTATGTGCCTCTCCTGCCATCGATGGTTACCCGTAGGTTACTTGTAGTCACTGCCCCCTGCGGCCCGGTCTCAGACCAGACTTCCTGATTGCTGGTCTGATCTATCAGGCTGATAGTGCCTGCCGCCCGCATCACGTTGTTTGCACCACAGCCCAGCTGATCAGAAATTAATTTGAGGAATCTATCACGTTCCCTCTTGAAACCTGCCAAGGGTCTGTTTGTAATCCCCCTTTCGTATGAAGGGAAAGTGTTGAAGAGTCGTGGTCCCTTTCCACCTATTGAGTTCTCAGTGTACTCATCACTTCCTGCTTTTCATAGCAGGGACCTCGCACCGTCTGCCAATCCTCTTGTGCTCGTGTGTTGTGATATGGGTGTGCAGGTTTGGACCCAATCCCTCCAGAATTTTCCAGGTGTAGATTATAATGTAACTTTTTCGCCTACCTTCTAAGGAGTACAGTTTGAGAGCTTATTCCTATAATTTAGGTGTTTGGCTGAGTTTATACGAGCTTTGAAGGTTCTCTGTACATTTTCCAGGTATGTAATTTCGCCTGCTTTGAAGGGGAGCCAGCTTGGTTCTGACTGACACATCTCATCAGTTAAGGTGTCTTAAAGAGTTCTGACATTCTGTGTGAAAGGGGTTCATCGTAGTGGATGTTGGTTCACTGGTCACTCAGTAGGTAGGGTAGGTTCGTCAGGACACCGGACAGGTGTTTCCTGACGCAGGTCTTAGATGATGACCCGCCGTTGGAGCTTTTGGTCATCTGACCGAGGCCTTCCGCTGGTGGAACGCATTATGACTTATGGTTGTAACTGACTGTGGAGCTCCAGTATCTGGGCTAAACAACCCCCATCTTCCCCTCCTGGACCTCCACCCGCACCCCTCTAACTCTCTGGTTGTGTATGATTCAGGCAGCACACTGCTCTACAATCTGTGTTAAACTCTCTGCCTCTGACAGCACCTCGGTATAGCTTCTGCACACAAACATGCATTCATCACTGTGTTAACTGTTGTCAACATGCATGATGTGGAAGGTAAGGGTGTGTGTGTGGAGGCTTTCCCAGGTCTGTATATACCTAGTCTCTACTAACACCCTTGCTATAGGCCTTCCCTCATCCCCCCTCCCCCAGCTGATGATATCCTCATTGACTTCCTGAGGTTTCTGAGCACAGGCTGAGATATTTGAACTCTATACATATATGTGACCCATCTTGTGTGACGTAATATGACAGAGGACACGTAACTAGCTTTTGGTTAGCAGCACATTTCTGATGTATGTAGTTTTCCTTAAAAAATAAATGAAGCGTTGCACTGGGTAAACAATGTATACTGCCGCAAGGCAACAATGACTTAAGGAATAGCCGCAAGACGTGATGAATGTAAGTTAAAGGTCCGCCCTCTGCCTGGCTGCTCACTCCACCCAGCGAACCTCACACTGGCTCTCACAAGCTGCACAACACTTCTACTTGTTATATTGAGACGATGCAATGAAATGACCTCTCACTGTACGGAAATCTTCCTCAGGTGTTCATATTGAGTCCTGTTCATTCTTAATCTGGTCAGCCTCGTTGATCAAGAGTTGTTTTTAAAAATATCAACAGCTAGCAGGCCACTCGTATCCACCTGGGTAGAAGACTTTATTTGGCTTATTAACCACGAAGGGTTAGTACCTGAGTGGAGTGTACCTGGAGGTTGTTTCGGGGGTCAACCTCCCTGCAGCCCGGTCCTCGACCAGGCCTCACAGTGGATCAGGGCGTGATCAACCAGGTTGTTACTACTGGCCGCACGCAATCCAACATACGAACCACACTCCAGGTGATCTATCACCGACTTTAGGTATCCGTCCTGTTTCTTCTTGAAGACAGCCAGGAGTCTATTGGTAATTCCCCTTACATTTGATGGGCTGTTGAACAATCTTTGTGTTTTGTTTTGCTTTTCGTTGGGGGTTTGCTGCACTCTCTCCCTAGTCTTTTGCTTTCGTAGAGAGTGATTTCAATGTGCAGATTTAGGACCAGTCCCTTTAGGATATTCCAGGTGTAGGTTATGATGCATCGTTTTTTGCCTTCGTCCCAGGGAGTACAGGTCAAGATACTTCAAACATTCCCAGTAATTACGGTGCTTGACTGAACTAATACGTGTAGTGAAGGTTCTTTGTATATTATTTACATATCCAGTTTCATCTGCCTTGAATGGAGCTGTTAGTGTACAACAGTATTCCAGCCTACACAGAACAATTGACTTTAAGAAGATCATCATTGTCATGGCATCCCTTGTTTTAAAAGTTCTCATTATCCATCCTATCATGTGTGATAGTGACACTGTTGTGAAGGTTGTGTTGTGGGGTTCTTTTCATAGATTTGGTAATATTAACAGACGATGAGCTTGGTTTTTGGTAGCGTTTAATGAGGCGTTGGATATATGGGAGCTGAGAGCCTATGCCTGTGTCCGTCTCGTATGCCTACTCCGGATGATACTGATCTACTCGGCCGCCCGGCACTGAGGCATTCAAAAGGCAGGCCTCTGATTGGCTAATGCCAGATCACATGGGCAGAGGTTGGAAATCACGTGAACAGCCGTGGTGCAGCCGTTAGAAATACTAACCGCACATTATCACTCCCAAGTAACCCGCTATAACCCCAATAAAGTCAACCAGTGTGGCTTATTGTATTTCCATTGTGGTTCTTTTTGGGTCGTTTGCCTAGGATGCGACCCACACCAGGCAGCTAACTGCCAAGCATCTATTTTCTGCTAGGTAACAGGGGCAGTATGTGTTAGCACACATGCCATACGTCCCGCCTTGTGTAGAGTTCGACCCTAGGTCCCCTTGGTAGTGAACCGAGTCTGATAACCACTGTGCTGTGATGTGCCCACATATATATATATATATATATATATATATATATATATATATATATATATATATATATATATATATATATATATATATATATATATATATATATATATATGGGTTCGAGTCCTTGGCTAGTCGCAGTGTTCTTATTGATCAATACCACTCGTTCTTGGGTACAATAATATAAAATACTGCTTGTTGAGGCTAGTACACCGAACGGGCAGTAGAATGAAATTAGCTCAGAGACACTCGCACCACCGTATGTCCTCTGATCACGGTAAAACGCCTAGCTCTGCTGGGTGCGTGATTCATGTAGGATTTGGTGGTCCTGTGGGTTAGAGCGTCATGTGGTTTTTGCTCACCATGAGGCGGGCCAAAACAACATGGGTTCGAGTCCTTGGCTAGTCGCAGTGTTGTTATTGATCAATGCCACTCGTTCGTGGGTACAATATATATATATATATATATATATATATATATATATATATATATATATATATATATATATATATATATATATATATATATATATATATATATTATATGCAGAGTTTACAGGTTCGAGCCCTGCTGTGGACGTAGAGATAATGTTTGTAAATAATTTCACCTGTTTGCGAATTGGCTATATGATATATATATATATATATATATATATATATATATATATATATATATATATATATATATATATATATGCATATGCGCTTTCGTGACTTCTCACATTATCAAAGCTACCCAAGAATTTACTCCCGTACTCACGACACCAATCACACCCAGCCCCTCCCACTCATATATTTGTCCAATCTCTTTTTAAAGCTACCCAAGGTCCTAGCCTCTATCACCCCACTCGGAAGATTGTTCCACAGACACTTGCTAACCAGAGGTAAGCTAGGCAAGACGATATAGACTGGAGGGTAAGACGACGAGGAAGGCAGGGGCAGGAAAAGGTAGGTTGAGGGCAGGACTAGGTAGGCTGGAGTAGGACGAGGTAGGCTGGGAGCATGATGAGGTAGGCTGGGGCAGGAAGAGGTAGATTGGAGGCAGGCTGGGGGACAGGACGAGGTAGACTATGTGACATTACGAGGCAGGCTGGGGGAGAGGACGAGGCAGGCTAGGGGTAACAGGACGAGGCAGGCTAGGGGTAACAGGACGAGGTAGGCTGGGTAACAGGACGAGGTAGGAAGGTACAGATGACTTTCATTGGTCTTATAAACTCAGTCAAGCTTCTGAACTACTGGGAATGCTTGAAGTCTATTCAACTGTATTCCTTGGAACACAGGCGAGAAATGTACATAATTTACACTTGGAAAATCCTGGAGGGACTGATATCAAATCTGACCACCAATATCACTCAATTTGACAATAAACTAGGCAGACGGTGCAAAATACCTCCACTAGATAGCAGAGGTGTGACGAGTACACTAGTAGAAAACTTGACGAGTACACTAGTAGAAAACTTGACGAGTACACTAGTAGAAAACTTGACGAGTACACTAGTAGAAAACTTGACGAGTACACTAGTAGAAAACTTGACGAGTGTCAGAGGTCCCTCATTCTTCAGTGTCCTCCATTTGTGCATGAGGGGAATTATCAACAAACTTTTGGTGGTTTTCAAGAGGGAACTGGGGAAGTTTCTTAGATCAGTGCCTGACTAGCCGGGATATGGTTTGTATGTTAGATTGCATGTGACCAACAGTAACTGTCTGGTTGATCAGGCCTTGATCCTCCAGGAGGCTTGATCTGGGCATTCATCAGGCATTGATCCTCATTCATAGATGATATATATATCTCTTACAGCTTTCATATAGCCCGATCTAAAAGGGGCCATCACCATCACCGAGAGAGAGTACAAGTGATTTGAAAAGTGTTTTCCTTGTTTTGAAAGTTCACATTATCTACCATCATTTTCTGTTTTTTGTGATATTTGCTTTACTGTTCTTTGATTTTTTTTTATTTTAATAATTGGCAAGTGCTAAACCCATAGGGGTTATACCCATTGGGGTTATTGGACCCAGATCTTCAACATGTTCCTCTCGTTCTACTTGGTGGTCTTGCATTTTATGTGCAGTCTCAGTCTCTCTCTCTCTCTCTCTCTCTCTCTCTCTCTCTCTCTCTCTCTCTCTCTCTCTCTCTCCAGTTCATCTTTTCATATATAAGTAGTTGGAATTTGTTCGTGTGTTCTGCTGAGGTTATTTTTATGCTTATTTTGATACCATATGTAACTGTGGAGAGTTTTTATCTACGTCCGTTATGAGGATAAGAAACAGCGCCAGGACTATGCCTTGGGTACTGCAGGTTTGTTTTACTAATCCTGGATTTTGCTCTGTTAACCACTACTATTTGTGTTATGTTTGTCAGAAGATTGAAAATCTATTTGTCTACTTTCCCCATTATACCTAACGCCCTCAATTTATGTGCAGTCCATGATCGAGCTTGTCAAATACTTTTGCGACATCCTTGTAGACTACATTTGCTTTTTTGCTTTCTTCCAGCGCCTCCTAATTCTCTGATAGTTACTTAGTAGCTGTGACAAGCATGCTCTTCTGTTAATCCATTCTGGTTTGGGTTTTGTAGGTTACGCATCTTTCGTTTTTGCCGTTCCATAAAATTTGTAATTTGATGTCTCATCACCCCTTCAAAGACTTAATATGTGCGATGTTAAGGTCTATAATTTTTGACTAGTGCTTTACTGCCTCCTTTATGCACTCTTTAAGGCCTCTTGGATTTCCTCTAAATCTAAACTCTTCCTCCAGAGAATACTGATTGATCATGCTAGTGGCATTTTGCACCTTTATAAATAAGGAATTCCACAAATCCATTCCAGTTCCTTCATGAGTGGGCATGTTTTTTTTTTTTAATTCTTTATGAGATGTACTTGCATCAGTTATGTGAACTGTGTGACCTTCAGGGTAACGAAAAAAAAATCTGCATTCTCCACCTTGCTTTCGTTTAACGAGTTCCTGAACATTGATTCATATTGGTCTTGTAGAATTTTGTTCGCTTTTTTTTCAACGTTAGTGTATGAACTACCCGTACATGTAGTTCTTAACTTTGATTTTGCATATGTGTAGAAATATTTGGAGTTTCTGGACAGTTTTTTGTTCCTTTTGTGCATATTCAATCTGGTATGACAACTTAAGTTTTATTCTTATTCGGTGATCTCCCGGCAATGTTGTCTTTCCTTCGTTGTGACATACATGTTTAAGCAGCTTGGAAGGGTACTTTTCTTCGTGTGTAATTTGTTCTATGCTCTCTATATTTGATCGTCTTTTAGCCTTCTCAGTGGTATGTATTTTACACATTCCTTGTGTGCACGTAGTGATGCTTTAAGATGCTCATGACTGTTTCCTTGGGCATGTCTGATAGTTCTTTGTTTATTTTATCAATTCTCTGATTGTTATAATTATATTTACTGAAGATCTTTCTCGTGTACTATTTCTGGAGTTTTCCAAATTTGCATTTATACTTCTTTTACTTCTGTGATTTTCTAAACTCAGTATGTTACTTTTGTGATTGTTATGTCTCTGATTAGTTCTTAGTTGTTCACGGATATTAAATCCAGTGTATTTTCTAGTGGGTTCTATAATGTGTAGGTTCAAAGCAAACTTTTCAGGAAGCCCCATAAGCTCTCTGGTGTGTATTGAGCTAACATGCTTCCAGGAACTATTTCTGGAACAACGTTGTGATTTACCATCTTCCATTTTATATTTGAGATCGAAATCTCATAGGAGGATAAAATTTAGTGTAGGATTCTCCAGGTTTTCAAGGCATTTATTTATTGACCTTATTTGTTCCGTGAATTCCTCAGGCGATGCTGACTGTTTTTTTATGTACCAGGATAATAACTTGATTCTTCTCCATTGTATTACCCAGTATCCAGTCATTAGGCTGGCGTCAAGTAGGCTGGCGTCAGGGCGAAGTAGGCGGGCGTCAGGACAAGGTAGGCTGGTGCAGGACAAGGTATGTTGGCGTCAGGACAAGGTAGGCTGGTGCAGGACAAGGTATGTTGGCGTCAGGACCAGGTAGGCAGGCGTCAGGACAAGGTAGGCTGGGGCAGGACGAGGTAGGCTGGTGCAGGCTGGGGGTACGATGAAGCGTAACGAAGGTCCCAGCGTTCAAGCCATCGATCCCCAGCACCATGACGACCACCCCTCCACCCCCCTCACCCTTCTACTGACCCCTCATCCCTCCACTGACCCCTCACCCCTCCACTGATCCCTCACCCCTTCCACTGATCTCTCACCCCCTCCACTGACCCCTCACCCCTCTACTGACCCCTCACCCCTCTACTGACCCCTCATCCCTCCACTGACCCCTCACCCCTCCACTGATCCCTCATCCCTCCACTGACCCCTCATCCCTCCACTGACCCCTCATCCCTCTACTGACTCCTCATCCCTCCACTGACCCCTCATCCCTCCACTGACCCCTCATCCCTCCACTGACCCCTCACCCCTCAACTGACCCCTCATCCCTCCACTGACCCCTCATCCCTCCACTGACCCCTCACCTCCACTGACCCCTCACCCCTCCACTGACCCCTCACCCTTCCACTGACCCTCCACTGATCCCTCACCCCTCCACTGATCCCTCACCCTTCCACTGATCTCTCACCCCCTCCACTGATCCCTCACCCCTCCACTAAACCCTCATCCCTCCACTGACCCCTCACCCCTCCACTGACTACTGACCAATCCAGTGAATTATCACCCCTTCACTGACCCTTCACTAACCCCTCCAATCTCTCACTTCTCCCTTCACCCCTTTAATCACTCACGTTAGTCTCTAACACACCCCCTCCCATTAATCCCTAACCCCTCCACCCCCTCACTTAGTGCTTTATTTCCTAAGCCCCTCAATCATCCCTTTTACCCTCTCATTCACCCCTCCACCCCATACCCCTACACCCCAAAACTCACCCCTCCACCCCATACTCATCCCTCACCCTTCACCCCTAAACCATTTGCTCACCCCTTCACTCCCCTCACCCTTTCATCCACCACTCACCCCATCTTCCCCCACTCACCTCTCCCCCCCTCACTCACTGTGATTTTAGCGATACCAACATCTGTGGTGGTGGGTTGTTGTGGTGGTGGTGGGTTGTGGTGGTGGTGGGTTGTGGTGGTGGTGGTGGTGGGTTGTGGTGGTGGTGGTGGGTTGTGGTGGTGGTGGTGGTGGTGGGTTGTGGTGGTGGGTTGTGGTGGTGGGTTGTGGTGGTGGTGGTGGGTTGTGGTGGTGGTGGTGGTGGTGGGTGTGGTGGTGGTGGTGGGTTGTGGTGGTGGTGGGTTGTGGTGGTGGTGGTGGGTTGTGGTGGTGGTGGTGGGTTGTGGTGGTGGTGGTGGGTTGTGGTGGTGGGTTGTGGTGGTGGTGGTGGTGGTGGGTTGTGGTGGTGGTGGTGGTGGTGGGTTGTGGTGGTGGGTTGTGGTGGTGCTGGGTTGTGGTGGTGGGTTGTGGTGGTGGGGGGTTGTGGTGGTGGTGGGTTGTGGTGGTGGTGGTGGGTTGTGGTGGTGGGTTGTGGTGGTGGTGGGTTGTGGTGGTGGCGGTAGTGCGAAGGTCTACCTGGAGGGGGTTACGGGGGGTCAACGCCCCCCGTGGCTCGGTCAATGACCAGGCCTCCCAGTGGATCAGGCCTGATAACCAGGCTGTTATTGCAGGCTTCACACAGTCCAGTGTACACACCACAGCCCAGCTGGTCATGAACCAGTCTATTTCCATCTTGAAAACAGTCAGGGGTCTATTGGTAATCCCTCTTATTGTATTAACATTGGTAGAATTACCGACAATATGTTAAGTAAAAGGACACAAATGCAACTAATGTGACATTTTATTGTGGCAAAGTTTCGCTCTCCAGGAGCTTTATCAAGCTTAATAAAGCTCCTGGAGAGCGAAACGTTGCCAAAATAAAATGTCTCATTAGATGCATTTGTGTCCTTTTACTTAACAATCCCCCTTATGTATGATGGGAGGCTGTTGAATAGTCTTAGGCCCCTGACTGTCCAACAGTGGGTTTGGGGAACGTTACGGAGGTGTGGGAGAAATGTACAATTACTTTGTTTGTGGTTTATTGGTAGATGGATGAGACGTCAGCCACCTGTACCGTATATCTGCATTGTGACTGTCTTTGCCCATGGGTGGAGCCGGGGTTTGAATTGCTACAGGTCAACGTCATAACCTTTCAATGACTCTAGGTAACTGTCACACTGACACTGGTAACAGTCTCCTACTTACATACGTAACATACCATTGGCAGCTTGGATCATGCTATGTGAAGGACGACCTCGTCATGCAGGCAGATGCTACAGAGATGAATATCAGTCAATGCAAAGGAAGGTTGTACAGTGGGAGAATATCATACCAGTAGATCAGACTGAAAACGTAATGAATCTTAATGGATCGTAATGGGAATCAGAGGAGATCTGTTGAACACTGTTCAGAACTTAACATGGAAGGGTGACCTGGTGCACAACTGTCAAAGTTTAGACTAACTCGTAGAACATGAATAATAAGTGTAGGATAGAAAGTGACCCACAGTTATTTAGAGTGATACACAGACATGTAAAAAATGCAGTCATGTAAAGCAGCTCTTAAAAGTTAAGCAACTAAGAGTAGTACACACAATTTTTTTTTTTTGAGCAACTAAATGTAAGAATATGCACTAATTTATACACTATGGCAGACTAATATAAGGTGACACACAGTCACACAGCAACTGCAAAATGACACACAGACCAGCAAAGATAAGTATAGCAGAGTTAAGGTAATGACTGACATAACTTTATCTGCACTAGATATTGACATTGTCTACGTTTGCTCAGTACCTGCAAAAAACCTGTGACTTCGGCTGGGAAGTCACTTGGAGGTAATTCTTTTTCTGCTGCTGGGAAAAACGGACTCTCCCCGGGGGAAATAACACCGACCCACTGATCCGGCGACAACTCGTACCCTACCCGAACAGGATATGGGTAAAAAACAGAAAGACACAATACCGTCACTAAAACAATACACAGATAACCATCACATAAGAGAAAGAAACTTACGATAATGTTTCGGTCCGATTTAGATCATTTACAAAGTTACACTAACACAAAAGAGTGAGGGAGCAAGCATATATAGGCGAGGAGGAGAGGGACAGGACAAAGAGAGGAAGAAAAAGAAGTGATAGTGGTAATGCTGGTGGTGGAAGAAGTAATAGTAGTAGTAATGGTAGTAGAAAGTAGGGAGAGTAATTTAAGTGGCACAAGAGATAGTAAGAGGAGTGAAGGGTGAAGAGAGACAATAGTAGTGGTAGTAGCAATAGTGATAGTAATGGCAATGGCGTGGTATTTGTAGTAGTAGTAGAAGTGGGGTAAACCTAAGGACAAGAATGAGGAGCACTCCAAGAGAACTAAGGGCCCACAAGGGGTAGGACCAAAACCACAGGGGAGGGGGGGGTAACTGAAGGACAAAGCACAGTTAAGCAGAAGAAAGGAAAGCAAAGAAAAAAAAGGAAAATTACAAAAGAAGAGGTAGGGAGAGGAGGAGAAAAAATGATGAGATGACGACACGAGTGTTGTGAAGCTATCACTTCATTACTACTGTTGCTTCCCTTCACTCCTCTTTTTATCTCTTGTGCCACTAAAACTATTCTTCCTACTTTCTGCCACTAATACTTCTTCTTACACTACCAGCCTTACCACTACTACTATTTTTTCCTTTCTCTTGGTCCCGTCGCTGTCCCCCTCGCTTATATATACTGGCTCCCTCACTCTTATGTCAGTGTGACTTTGTAAATGGTTCAAGTCGGACCGAAACGTCGTGGTAAGCTCCTCTCTTCTATGTGTGGGTTATTTGTGTAGTATACGAGTAGTGAACAAAGTCTACAAGATTGGTATTCTGATTGTCCATCTTTAATCTGATTAATGGCTCACTAAACACAGTGTTATACTCAGACATCAGTATCTCACTCATTTCTTTGCTGTTGTGGATGCGGTTTTTGCATTGGTTTTGGCATACAAAAAGAAATATTTTGGATTTCTTTCAATTTCATTAATTGCTTTTAGCTCCTGTCTCTTTTGGATCCTGTACGAATTATTTAACTTAAGTTCAGTATTTTCTACTTCCCCTGTTCAACGCTTCCTTCCACATTTCAGATAATCTAGCTCCTAGGAAAGCTCAGGGATTCTTTGTTATTACATGTTGAGGGAGCGTCTCTCTTTCCAGTTTACATTTTGTCATCCTTTTTCTTAGAGGAATGTCTTGGGCATACATCAGTTGTCATATAGTTGATCCTTTCAAGGCATCGGTTTGGATCCATGTTATTTAAGATATCTTCCCAGCATGTTTCAATAAGGACATGGTTTATTAGATTCCATTTACTGTTCTTGTTGTTAAAGTTGAATTTGGTGAAGATACTTTTGTAACTGTATGGATTTTGCATACAAGTTTGGGCTTAGATTATGTTGTGATCTGAATTAACTGTCTTTGATACTGCTATATTTCGTACCAGGTCATCATTATACATGTAAGTAAGGTCATGTGTATTTTCTAGTCTTGTTGGTTTCAGTCCAATCTTGTTGGCTCCACTAATGATGGTTATGTAATTGTAGTGATGGTGTGATAATACCAGTAGTAATTGTAGTGATTGTAGCGATGATGTGTATCATATAATCCATAGTAAGAAGTGGATTACGATGTTTACAAGAACGATTTAGGTACGACTTGGACCATTTACAAAGTCACATTGGCGGCTCACTGGCCCATATATCCATCACAGCCTGGTTGATCTGGCACCTAATGAAGATACTTGTCCCAGCAGTGTTTCTGATGTCTTAAGAACATATGAAAGGAGGAACACTGCAGCAGGCCTTCTGGTCCATAGTAGGCAGGTTCTTCTCAAACCCAAATCCTCTAACAAAAATATTTGCTTAACTCATGTGCAAGTCCCACACAAATCCAACCCCTATCACTCATGTATTTAACCTATATATTGAAAGAACACCGAGAATAGAGAGAGACGTGGTAATAGAAACACAGTGAACTGGTGCCACACACATACCAATATCAAACATGCAACATGCCACAATACCAACAGCACTACAGAGACCAGAAATGTGTCCAAGACCCATATCCCACGATGACACACTAATAAAACTCACTCTTAACCAAAACTTCCCAAATTATGTATCATCCTTCCTTTTTGTAAACATACAGGGTTTGAAAACAAATAGAAATGAGAAATTTAGTGATAGTGTAATGGTACCGATGGTGGTGTGATGGTAGTAATGCTGGTAATGCTGGTGGTGATTGTGCTGACGATATCCTTAATATACGAGTATGTAAGAACATAAGAACATAAGAAAGGAGGAACACTGCAGCAGGCCTGTTGGCCCATACTAGGCAGGTCCTTCACAATTCGTCCCACTATCTCTCCAAGAGAGAACCCGCAATAATGATGGTGATAGCTGGGGTGGTGGAATGACAGGAAGTGTGGCACCACTCTTACACTCCATCATCCCCACCCACCACCAGTAACAAACAAACAGGCATCTTTGTTTATTGTGCCCACGCCGTGGGCACAATAAGAGAATCATGTATCGGCAGGTGGGGTCCAACACTTCATCCTGCTACTAGTAGATATCAGAAATGCTGCTGGAACAAATGTTGAAGTTTTTAAGAGGAAACTTGTCCACCACTTCCTGTCATTGTCAGCTAAAGCAGGCTGTGATGGTTACATAGGCCAGAGGACCGCCAGCAGCAACAGCCTGGTTGAACAGCCACTCAACAAAGAAGCTGGAAGGGTAGAAAGCCTGGAAATGGGTCACAGGTATATCAAGAGGTATATCTGAGCATCACGGCCATCATTGGAGGGAGGAAAGAGGGGAGGAAGCCAGATGTGGGGATAACACTGCCAATTTAGTGAGGTGATATGTACAGTCCAAGGTATGTCATGGTAACAGCCTGATTAGCTAGCCTGGCTAACAAGCTCAGTGGTTGGCTGACTGGCTGGCTAATAGGCTGGCCAAGTGGCTGGCTAACCAGACTGTCTGGCTGGAGGCTGGCTGGCTAGCTGGCGTCTCATTACCTGTTTTGGTATCCATGGTGACCAGCTGGAGTCTGCTCCATACCACGCACATGTAAGCCACCTTTGCCGCCATTACCACCACAACCACCACCATCATTGCCATCACCACCACCATCGCCATCACAACAACCACCACCACCATCGCCATCACCACCACCACCATCGCCATCACCACCACCACCATCGCCATCACCACCACCACCATCGCCATCACCACCACCACCATCGCCATCACCACCACCATCATCATCACCACCACCACCACCATCATCATCACCACCACCATCATCATCACCACCACCACCACCACCACCACAAATGGTAGAATCAGATTTATAAAGAAAATATCAGAGACGTACAAGAACCCCGACAAAGCAGGAACAACGACTTGTCTGCGAGCTGGCATGAGACATCGACTTGTCTGCGAGCTGGCATGAGACATCGACTTGTCTGCGAGCTGGCATGAGACATCGACTTGTCTGCGAGCTGGCATGAGACATCTACTTGTCTGCGAGCTGGCATGAAACATCGACTTGTCTGCGAGCTGGCATGAGACATCGACTTTTTAAAGATCTTGTATGAAACATCGACTTGTTGAAGATCTGGTATGAAACATCGACTTGTTGAAGATCTGGTATGAAATATCGACTTGTCAAAGAGCTGGTATGAAACATCGACTTGTCAAAGAGCTGGTATGAAACATCGACTTGTCAAAGAGCTGGTATGAAACATCGACTTGTTAAGAACTGGTATGAAACATCGATGTGTTAAAGGGCTGGTATGAAACACCGACTTGTTTAAGAGCTGGTATGAAACATCGATAGTCGTGAATTAAAAAACGTGCAGAATAACAAGGAAACATTTCACCACAAATGGTCTCAGCCATGGAAAAGCCGTTCGTGGCGAAACGTTTCCTCAGTAACGCTACTTCACAGAAGCAGTCACCCACAGCCTGGCTGATCAGACAAGCCTGGTACTGGGTGTGGTGACCTACACATAATGTGACGTGAGACACATAACACACCAGGTGACATGAGACACACCATGTGACGTGAGACACATCACACACCAGGTGACCTGAGACACCATGTGACGTGAGACACATCACACACCATATGACGTGAGACACATCACACCATGTGACGTGAGACACATCACACACCAGGTGACGTGAGACATCACATACCATGTGACGTGATACATCACACACCATGTGACATGAAATACATCACACACCATGTGACGTGAGACACATTACACACCATGTGACGTGAGACACATCACACACCATGTGACGTGAGACATCACACACCATGTAACGGGAGACACATCACACACCATGTAATGTGAGACACATCACACCATGTGACGTGAGACACATCACACACCATGTGACGTGAGACACATCACACACCATGTGACGTGAGACACATCACACACCATGTGACGTGAGACACATCACACACCATGTGACGTGAGACACATCACACACCATGTGACGTGAGACATCACACACCATGTGACGTGAGACACATCACACCATGTGATATGTAGATCTTATTACTGGAGTGCCGGGGTGCCATGGACACATAAAGGGAACACTGTATCAACATCTGTGGCCCCAGACTATTCAACATCTTGCCAGAAGACATCAGAAACACGGCTGGTACAAGTGAAAACTGGTCAAGTATCTTTACCAGGTGCCAGATCAACCAGGTTGTGATGGATATGTGGGGCAACTGGCCTCCAGCAGCAATAGACTAGTTGGCCAGGCTAGCACCAGACGAGCCTGGTCCAAGGTTGGGTTCTGGGAGTAGTGAGACTCTTGAAACTCATCAAAGGTAAAGGTAGAGTAGTGAACAATAGTGACACATTTGACGGGTTACAACACTAGGATACACTTGTAGTGAACAATAGTGACACATTTGACGGGTTACAACACTAGGATACACTTGTAGTGAACAGTAGTGACACATTTGACGGGTTACAACACTAGGATACACTTGTAGTGAACAATAGTGACACATTTGACGGGTTACAACACTAGGATACACTGGTCTGTAAGACGGGCTGGGCAGCTCATGTTTGTCTTCATAAAACTTGATACGCTGTCAGGCACTTGTCTATCTGGTGTTTGCTGCTTTATCTGGTAATGTCTATCGGAGGGCACCTTTACCTATAGTAGATTGCCTTTGCTCGGTGTCTGGGGTCATCGCCCCCGTGGCCCCCTCCTGATTGATGACCTGATAAATAGGCTGTTGCTGCTAGCACCAGCACACGCACTCCAACTTAGGCAACACATTTGAGTTAAATTGTGTGTTTACGTTATTATCATTATTATTATGTCATGGGGTTAAAGATATACTCATCAACATATACGTGTATATATATATATATATGCAAAAAGATCACAGTAATCAGGTGATATCAAAATATGCAAAACAACCACTATGAAAAAATAGAGGAATTCCAAGCGCTTTCGTGACTACTCACATTATCAAGGAACTATAAAAGGAAACATGACAAGAGGACTTATATAAGGGGTGAGACTACACCTCACAGTCACATCACACTAACAAAGACTACACCTCACAGTAGCGTAACATCGCACGACTCTGTGAAGAGGAAAAACAAGAAAGGACCTGAAACTCTTCCCAAGAATTAAGATTAGTCCAATTTATCATTAAATTCTTCCCAAATTTTATTAATTATAAAAGAATCCAATTTATATAAACCAAAAGAAATATTCATATTATTTTCAAAACTGCTTTTAATGAAACATGATTCTATTATATTCCTCTCAACCATGGACTTGCTTGATACAACCTTCTCAGCATTTTTGAAAATCAATTGGATGGTTAAAGTTAGTGTGATGTGACTGTGAGGTGTAGTCTCACCCTTATATAAGTCCTCTTGTCATGTTTCCTTTATAGTCTGATAAGTGATACCTTGACTATTTCATAGTTTCATATATATATATATATATATATATATATATATATATATATATATATATATATATATATATATATATATATATATATATATATATATATATATATATATATATATATATATAATATATATATATATATATATATATATAATATATATATATATATATATATATATTATATATATATATATATATATACATTGGTATATAATGTATACTATGTTTGTGTGTTGCAATTTTGCAAATAGCAATGCTTTCTTGCCATAAGCAAAGAAAGTTTGTGTTTTGCAATAATTTCTCAAATCATTCTGAACTAATCGAAAAATATACTTCATTGTGTTTGTTTATTATTAAATTATTGTAAACTTATCTAAAATACATTTAATTGTATTAGGGTAAATTAAATTGAGCTTGTTATAATAAGGTTAGGTAAGTTTTCTAAAGTTCTTTTGGTACAAAATTATTAATTTTTAAATTAACATATGTAAATTAAAAAATATATTTTTAAACGTATAAGAGAAAATTTTAGAAAGGACATAATTTTAAATGAGTTTTTGTTAATTGACCAATTTTACCTATTCGGCATCACACACACACGCATATACAGTGGACCCTCGTTATTCATTGAAAATTCTTTCCAGAATGCTGTTCAAGTGCCGTTACTGAACGAATTTGTTCCCATAAGTACAAATGTAAGTTAGATTAGTCGTTTCATACCCCCAAAAATACACTTACGAAAGCTCTTTCTAAAATACATTTACATAATTGTTCGAGTTTGGAGGTGAACGAAAACCGAGGTATATATATATATATATATATATATATATATATATATATATATACACACACAGTGGAACCCCGAGTTTCGAACATTCCCAACTCGCCCTATTATGTAAGTTTATTATTGTAAGTGCTTTTATAAGTGTATTTTTGGGGGTCTGAAATGGACTAATCTAATTTACATTATTCCTTATGGGAATAAATTCGTTTGGTAACAGCACTTGAACAGCATTCTGGAATGAAGAATGTTCGAAACTCGGGGTTCCACTGTACGTATATATATATACAGTGGACCCCGAGTTTCGGTCACCTCGAAATCGAACAATTATGTAAGTTTAATATTGTAAGTGCTTTTGTATGTGTATTTTTGGGGGTCTGAAAGGACTAATCTAATTTACATTTTTCCTTAAGGTAACAAATTCGTTCGGTAATGGCACTTGAACAGCCTTCTGGAATGAATTATGACCGAAACTCGGGGGTCCACTGTATATATATATCATCAAACCGGCCATATCCCACTGAGGCAGGGTGACCTAAAAAGAAAAATGAAAGTTTCTCTTCTTAAATTTAGTAATGTATACAGGAGAAGGGGTTACTAACCCCTTGCTCCTAGCATTTTAGTTGCCTCTTATGACACACATGGCTTACGGAGGAAGAATTCTGTTCCACTTTCCCATGGAGATAAGAGGAAATAAACAAGAACAAGAACTAGTAAGAAGATATAAGAAGAAAACCCAAAGGGGTGTGTATATATATGCTTGTACATGCATATGTAGCGTGACCTAAGTGTAAGCAGAAGTAGCATGTTTATGATACACAAAAAAAGACACCAGCAATCCAAGCATCATGTAAAACAGTGTACAGTGGACCCCCGAGTAACGAACACCCCGGAAATCGTACAATTATGTAAGTACAGTGGTCCCCGAGTTTCGTACACCCCGGAAATCGTACAGTTATGTAAGTATAATATTGTATGTGCTTGTGGAAGTGTATTTTTGGGGGTCTGAAATAGACTAACCTACGTGACATTTTTCCTTAACCCTTTACCGGGCAGGACCGTGTACAGACGGTCCTAAACACGTGTTTTTGCGCGTGTCATCCTACTCCCCCAGCGCATCTAGGTTCCCATTCTCTATATCTGACCAATCACAAGCCTTCTGTGAGTCGCTCCAGCTAAGTGAGACCGGCATCTGCTCACTTCCCATTGGTTGAGAGACCAAAATGTAAACACTTCTCGCTTGGCGTCACCCAGAGCCGAATTTTTGCTCTTGTTCCACTCATATACACTGTGATTATACTCTCTACAATGTCGGTAAGTACTAATTGTTGTGTCCAGTGTGTAAATGAATAGTTTAGGCATATTTTGAGATATATATCAGGAGTTAGATATGCATAATATGAGTGTACCATGCAATTGAAAAAGTGCAACAAAAGAGGACCGTGTACAGACGGTCCCGCCGTCAGGGCCACATTTTAAATTTCAGTAAATAAATATTTATATAAAAATTTCTAGTGCATATATGAATTCTGTAGTGGTCTGGGTGTGTACAGAACATTCTTATTGTCATTCCAGATCAATGAGAAATTGTTCTATGGTGAATCCTCCCAAGATAAGTCAAAATATCTCTGCATTTTGGAGGAAAGTGACTCCAATCCAGAGCCAGATGACCTGGAATTACTTGAGAGTGGTGATGAATACTGCCACCTGATGCACAGGTGTCAAGTGATGAGGAGGAGGAAGAAAGGCCATCCAAAAGCCTAAATTAGCCAAGAAAAAGAAAGGTATTGCGATCGAGAGTACCCTGATGAAGAAGATCTTCATGATGAGCTTGCTGTTCAAGCTCAGGGCTGTTTGGACGAAGGATGACATCACTAATGACTCTTTGCCTGTATACGAACATGAAAAGCCTCTTGCAATTAAGTGTCCATTTGATTATTTTAGCAAGTTTTTTTCCCCAAATATGATAGAAAGCATGACATATCAAACCAATTTGTATGCCAAGCAAAAAACATAGATACTACTTTTGTAACAGATTGTGAAGAAATAATACAGTTCATAGGTATTCTGTTGTTTATGGGTATTTCTTCATACCCATCCCTAGATGACTATTGGGCAAGTTCTACTAAGGTAATCCAGGTTGCAGAAGTCATGTCATCTAAAAGATTTAGGTTGCTTAGGCGTACAGTTCATTTCAATGATAACACCCACAGGCATAAGGACAGATTCCACAAAATAAGGCCTCTTTACACAGCACTAACTAATGCTTGCTTGCAAGTTGCAGCTACACCCAGGCAGTCTATTGATGAAGTAATGGTTGGTTTCAAGGGTAAAACTGCTGGAAACCTCAGGCAGTACATCAAAACCAAACCAGACAAATGGGGTTTCAAACTATTTTGTCGTGGAAGTGAAGATGGAATCATACATGATATAATCATGTATGAAGGCAAAACGACTTTTGAAAACCATCCCATAAAGCTGCCAGATGAAGAAAATAAACTACCAATAAGTTCAAAGATTGTTCTGGTACTTGCAACAACTCTCAGCAAAAGAAAGACATCAGCAATCTATGCTGACAATTTCTTTTCAAGTCTACCTTTGGTCAAGGTACTAAGAGACAAGTATAACTGCAGGTACACTGGAACAGTACGTGAAAATAGATGTGGTAAACCAGAACTGATGCCTGTCAAACAAATGGAAAAGAACATAGTGCCCAGGGGCACTTTTGACTTCAAAACCAATGATAGTATTTTTGTTGTAAGGTGGAAGGACAACAAAGCTGTGACTTTAGTGACAAATGATGTGGGAGTGGAACCTGTGACTCTTATTCAAAGATATAACAAGGAATCTAAGACTAAAGACAACTTCCAGTGCCCTGCAGTCATCAAGAACTATAATGCACACATGGGAGGTATTGACAAAAGTAATATGTTGGTACATATGTACAAAACCCCTATGAAATCTAAACGTTGGTACATGCGGCTGTTTGCCTATGTTATTGATCTCTCTCTTGTGAATGCATGGCTTCTTTACTGCCGTTATTGTCGGTCACTAAAAACCAAATGCATGCCACTGAAGCAATTCCGGCTTGATGTCTCTGTCACTGCAAGATCCAAAGGACAAAAGTATGGACGCTGTAACATAAGATCAAGTCCAAGACCTTCAACAAGTACTTCCAGTGCTAACAGTGATGATGGTTTGCCAGCCTTGCAATTGCCATCTCCAGTGCAGTACCAACGTGCAGCTAGGCCTGATGACAGTGTGAGGTTGGATAAAATGCTAGGTCACTTGCCAACAGTTGGAAAAATATTGTCATGCAAGTATTGCAGCACAAAGAAACATCATGTCACAACATCATTTTTCTGTTCAGTATGCAAAGTTAACCTATGCATTAGGAAGGATAAAAATTGCTTCACAGCCTATCATTCTAGCAAGTAGTCATCTATAATGATTGTTTTTACTCTTGGAATTCAGGAATATGGGACTTGAAAGTTTTATCCCTTTGCAATGTGTGCATCTTTCTTTTTGGTTCATGTTTATATTTTTTTAATACTTACAAAATGTTTGGAAACAAGTTCCATTTGTGTTTTTGATATTGTATATTAGTAAAATAAAATAGAAAAATACTTATTTGGTGTTTTATTAACAATTGCAAATTTGCAACACTCAGAATTTGGCACCCTTTAACGGTCGGGACCGTCTACAGACGGTCCTTGAATATTGGCAATTGCGACTCGTATGAAATACATTTCAAAATTATCATTTTCCAGGTAGTGCCCGGTAAAGGGTTAAGGGAGTAAATTCGTTCGGTAATGGCGCTTGAGCAGGCTTTTGGAATGAAGTTTTTATGTTACTCGGCGATCCACTGTTTTCATATTTTCTATCGTAAATGTATTGCGCAGTAGAGGTAGTTATGATGTATTTTGTGAAACTTGAAAAAAAACAGTTATTTTGGGAGCCAAACATAACTAATCTGTGTAGAATTTAAGTAAGAATCTAGTTTAAATTAGGTGGGTTTTTTTTTGTGGTGGGTTAAGAAAGAATGGATCTTGCCCCGTAGGTACAAAATATAACTTTCTCTATTGCACGGTCCACTTGACATTGGATAATTTACATAATATGTTATCACTATGCTCACACTGCAGTCCTTACACTCAATATGTACTGGTACAACATTTTTTCATTTCACCATCACTCAGGGTGTTTGTAATGCCTCACTTTTTCGACTACCTCGATAGGTATTGTTGGTTTCTGGCTTTATCTACTCCTGAAGCTCCTCTACATTGTCATTGTGTAATATTATTATTGTGTTGCAGATCCGGCGCATCAAGGCGGCGGAGGGTACAGGGGAAGGTGCCGTGCAGCAGGGTGAGGTCTCCTCCTCTAAACCAACACTTCTACCCACCCAGCGCCTGGGACCTCTACTTCTCGAGGTAACTCGCCATATGTGGCAATGTATTCAAATTTACATTTAGAAAGGATACATATAGGAAAGTTCACAGCATTGGGACAAGTTAGGCCATTCGTGTACACAACAGGGTTGAATGTTCAACAAGTGTACAACCAGTACTGCAGTAAGCAAGGATATGTACACCAAGTGCCATACGAGGTGGTTCGTACTTTATCAGTGGTTCTAATAAAACCCACACTCACTAAATCAAGATATCCCAAATGGTAAATCGTCCTATTCAGGGTTTGAAATAAAAAATAGGTTGACCATCACTAATCTGGCATCATCGGGACCTGTAGGGTGCCGGATTAGTGATTTTGTCGGATTACAGAGTGGTTAGGTTAGAATACACCTAACCCAATGGCGATTTTTATGCATTGGCGATTTCACCCACTTTACGCCCAATTTTTGGGCTATTCCATTGTTCCAGTCTACCAAACTCATAGCTATTTTGCTAGTATTCCTATTCTGTTGATTCAGTTCAAGAAACCAGCCATTTACCTATTTCAACTACCCAATAAAGTGCTCAGAAATCGGTAATTTGGCCAACTTCACACAAATTTTAAGAGATAGCAATTTCAAAATAGGGTCCATAATAAACATTGCAGACTTTCCTGGCACTAAAACAAAATTTTCTCGATTCATTAGTCATGTCTCCAGGCCCCTCTTATATTACACTTGATTTCCTTTTTTTAATTTTTATTCACACAAAAAATAGAAGATTTACTGTTACGCTGACTACTGCATTATTGTAATAATTGTATAAATAATGTCAACCCATTCATGACCATGTATTAAACTGGCCAGTTGGACACATATTTCTGCTACTTTGAGCTCAATTTTGAGGTACTTTCCATCGGGAAACCATAAATCATATCTATTTTTGTAATATATCATCCATTCTATCAAAGGAGACCAAAAAAATAATAATGCAACCATAAAAACCATACGAAAATACACCGCAAAGTCACTATTTTACACCAAAAACGTGGTCACAGTTTTTTCTCATTATGCACAGTGCTGCAGGATTTTTTTTATATAGTGCACACTTGCCACACAGACCTATTTTCTTATATGTAGGCCCAAATTTACCAGTTGCAGCTTATCTGAGTGAGCTGAGCTCATGGTGACCGACAGTGGCTTCAAAACCACCTTATATTTTATGGACAATGTACAGTGTATGTGGTTTACACATTGAGAAGCATTTCTTTTATTCATTGGAACAGTGGCTAGGGCCAAAAGTGAGCAGGTTATTACAATAAATGGAGAAAAAGAAATTGGAATAACTCATCCACTAAGCATCCCACCAAACAGTAGTGGCAGATTTGTGTGGCGACCCTGGAAATTTGAAATTATGCTAGACAAAATTAGTGCCGGATTACTGATGGAACCGGACTACTGATTGCTGGATTAGTGATGGCCGACATGTAAAATGACAAGTTACTTATATTAGTGTGATACTCACAGAAGCAAATGTTACATTTCCAGTATTCTCATAAAAACATACAAGGGCTATTTTGGATCATGAAATAATGATAATACACTACAATTTTTATATACTTGACAGTAGGTCACAGAGAGTAGGAAAACTATGTGAAACACTTGTTTTGCTGCACAGAACTGTTTAATACTACAAATGATACAATAGAAGTTCTAGGTATCAGAGTAGAAAATGGGAATCTAGTACAGAGTCTCCTCACTTAACGACGGAGTTCTGATCCTGAGACCACATTGTTAAACGAATTTGTCGCTAAGTGAGGAGCATACTATAATGGTAGTGAGTTTGTGTGAACCATCTTTGATACAGTGGACCCCCGCCTAACGAGCAAAATTCATTCCAGAAGCCTGCTCAAGTGCCATTACCGAACGAATTTACTTCCATAAGAAATAATGTCACGTAGGTTAGTCTATTTCAGACCCCCAAAATACACTTCCACAAGCACGTACAATATTATACTTACATAATTGTACGATTTCCGGGGTGCTCGTTAGGCGGGGGTCCACTGTATTGTTTTAATGTCACCTTTGCACCATTTATAAAATTTCTGGTATATTTTTAAATGTTTATACAGTAGTGTACAGTGGTCCCTCGGTTTTCGTGCATCTCCAAACTCGAACATTTATGTAAGTGTATTTTCGTAAGTGCTGTTGCAAGTGTATTTTTGGTGGTCTGAAATAGACTAACCTACGTGACATTATTTCTTAAGGAAGTAAATTCGTTCGGTAATGGCACTTGAGCAGCATTCTGGAACGAATTTTCGCGAAAACCGAGGGACCACTGTACTGTAGTAGTATATTGAAATAAACAGAATAGTGGAAATCAGCTCTAATATACATTACAGTGGACCCCCGGATTACGTTGGCGTTGGATAACGATAAATTCGGAAGACGATACATTTTTCCGTAAAAATAATGGTTCGGTAAACGATGATCTGCTCGGAAAATGCTATTCGTCTTGGACGCGTACACGTGCCCTCGGACGGCACAACACTCCATCCAGAGTCAGTGTGCGAGTGAGCGCCACCCCCGCCGCCCACGCATTCATACCATACATTTTGTCATTTTTCCACTGTTTTTAGTGCCTTCAACTACTATATAAGCCACCAAAGAAAGCTCCTAGTGCCAGCCCTGTGGTAAGGAAAGTGAGAAATACGGTAGAACTGAAGGAAATCATTGCAAAATATGAAAGTGGAGTACGTATCGCTGAACTGGCCAGGCTCTATGGCAAACCCTATTCAATCATCGGTACCATTGTGGCCAAGGCAAAACAAATCAAGAACGCTGTTGTTGCGAAAGGTGCAAATATGATAAAAAAACAGAGATCGCAAGTGCTGGAAGATGTGGAAACTTTGTTGTTGGTGTGGATCAACGAGAAACAATTAGCAGGAGATAGTGTTACGCAGGCAATAATATCTGAAAAAGCAAGGCAGTTGCATGATGATTTCGTCAAGAAAATGCCTGCAACAAGTGCTGAAGTGGCGAATTTAAAGCCAGCAAAGGCTTGTTTGACAGATTTAAGAAGCGTAGTGGCATACATAGTGTGATAAGGCATGGTGAGGCAGCCAGTTCTGACCAAAGTGCGGCGGAAAATTACGTGAATGAATTTCAAAGCTATGTAAAGGCTGAAGGATTTAAGCCTGAACAAGTGTTTAATTGTGACGAAACAGGCCTGTTTTGGAAGAAAATGCCAAACAGGACCTTCATTACACAGGAGGAAAAGGCACTGCCAGAACACAAGAATATGAAAGACAGGCTAACTCTTATGTTGTGTAGTAATGCTAGCGGGGATTTTAAAATGAAGCGTTTAAGAAATGCAGTGTCGCCAAGGCTAATTTGTGTGTGATGTGGAAGTCTAACAATAAGGCATGGGTCAAATGGGAAATTTTCTTTGATTTGTTCTATGAAGTGTTTGGCCCCAGTGTGAAGAAATATCTCAAGGAAAATAAATTGGGCCTCAAGTGCCTCCTGATAATGGACAATGCTCCTGGTCATCCTCCAGACTTGGAAGAGCAAATTGTGGAGGAGTTTAAGTTCATCACAGTGAAGTTCTTGCCCCCTAATACCACTCCTCTCCTCCACCCCATGGACCAGCAGGTCATTTCAAACTTTAAAAAACTCTACACCAAAGCAGTGTTTCAAAAGTGCTTTGAGGTGACCTCAGACACTTATTTGACCCTAAAAGACTTTTGGAAAGATCATCTCACTATCCTGCATTGCATAAACCTTATAGGTAAGGCTTGGGAGGGAGTGACTACCAGGACTTTGAACTCTGCCTGGAGAAAATTGTGGCCAGAGAGAGATTTTGAAGGTTTTGGGGATGAGCCTCAGAACCCTGAGCCTGAGCCTGTTGTGGAAGCAATTGTGGCACTGGGGAAGTCCATGGGGTTGGATGTTAATACCGAGGATGTGGAAGAGTTGGTGGAGGAGGACAATGAAGAGATAACCACTGAAGATCTGCAAGAGCTTCATCTGCAACAGCAACAACAGACCACAGTTCAGGAAAATGGTCCAGAGGAGGAGGAGGAACAGAGATGGAAGACGGTGCCTTCTTCAAGGATTAGGGAGATCTGTGCCAAATGGACTGATTTGCAAGGCTTTATGGATGATTTTCACCCAAACAAAGCTGTTGCAGGCCGTGCGGGCAACATGTAGAGTGACAATGTGGTGTCCCATTTCAGGGATGTTTTAAAGAAACACCAGACACAGAGCTCCCTGGACAGATTTTTTGTGAGAGAGGGTTCCAGTGACTCTCAAGCTGGTCCTAGTGGCATTAAAAGAAAAAGTCCAGTAACCCTAGAAAAGAACTTAGTACCTGCACTGTTAATGGAAGGGGATTCCCCTTCCAAACACTAGCATACTACTCCTTCCTCCCCCCTCCTTCCATCTTCCACACATTAACAACTCCTCAATAAAGGTAAGTGTTAAGTTACTATACTGTTGTATGTATTAGTTGCAATTTATATATACATGTACTGTGTAAGTTAATGTGTAAACAATATTTATTTTAATACTTTTGGGTGTCTGGAACGGATTAATTGAATTTACATTATTTCTTATGGGAAAAATAGATTCGGATTAAGTTATTTTCGGTTTAAGTTAAGCCCTCTGGAACGTATTAATCACGAAATCTGGGGGCCCACTGTATTTAGGTATGAATACTGGTCAGAGAGCACATTGTAAGTCCAAGGCTTCGGTAAACGAGTACAGTGGTACCTCGAGTTACGATATTTTTTCGTTCAAGAATGCTGTTCAAGTGCCATTACCAAACGAATTTATCCCCATAAGGAATAATGTAAAATAGACTAGTCCTTTTACACCCCCAAAAATATACCTACAAAAGCATTTAAAAAAATAAACTTACATAAAAGGGCGATTTTGGGGACCATCGTAACTCGAGGTACCACTGTACATCGCTAAGTGAGGAGAGGCTGTAATTAACCTATTAAACCACCGTTGGTCATAGCTGAGGAATTCACAGATTAAATAAAGAAGACAAAGCTTCCTTGAAAGGCTTAAAACTCCCACACCAAATATTATCCTCCTTGGAGATTTCAACCCAGATATGAAATGGAAGATTGTAAATCACAGCATTGTACCAGAAATAGTTTCTGGAAGAATACTAACTCAACAGGCACACACCAGAAAACTAATGGGGCTTTATGAAAAATTTGCTTTGAACCAACAGAAATGAAAATGCACTGGATTAAATTTTTTTGAGTAATGAGGAACTAATCAGAGACACACAAATCACATGTGCAATATATGTACTCTGATCACATCATCATAAAAGTACACACGAACATAAATTTAGGGGTGAGGAAACTCCAGCAGTAGTAGTACGAGAAGTGATGTTCAGTAAATTGAACTTAAGATGGGACAAAATTAACAAAGAAGAATCAGACATACCCTGGGAAACAGTAATGAGCACCCTAAACAATTACCAGTGCCTCAAAAAGTTAAATACAGAAGGAAGAAAAAGGCACAATACCATGACTGGAACAATACACAAATAACCCACACGTAGGAGAGAGGAACTTATGACGATGTTTCAGTCCGACTTAAAAAATTTTATTTTTTCCATTTTTTTTTTTTTTTGCATTTACACTAAAACTCTCTACAATCTTGTAAGAAAGAATATTTGAGTTTGATAAAAAAAAAAATTAGCAAAACAATGGCAAATTGGCACCCAAAACTCAAAACTAATTCATACTTTCTATTAAAATACACCAGCATTTAGGCTTTGAAGATGATCAGAAGAGGCAGTCACTAGTTATTAGATGTGAAACAATTTGCTTAATAAAATTAGCAAATTGAAATTTACTCATCTCAAATTGAGTGACAAGCTGTGTTTTAAAAAAACTTACCAATGGTAAAATTTTGAAACTGATGAGAAAAGGTATTCTTAAGTAATTGATCTGATTCCACTAATTTCAAATTCTTTAAAATCTCAAATTTGCATCTACTGAGACTTAACTTATAGGGTATCATCCTTCTTATAGAATGCATCGTCAATAATGTCTTGAAGCAGTCAGAGAAAGCATTCTTTATAGATGCTCCTTGCTTTACCATGGTTCGACTTATGATATTTCAACTTTACGATGGTGAGATATTGATGCACATTCAATAATCATCAAACTTTGAATTTTGATCTGTACTGCATATCGTACTGCGATATGCAGTCTGATACTTTCTACTATACAACATAGTATCAGTACGTGTACTGTACCTGTATCATCCTTGGGTAATCAAGTCAGTGTACTGTAAAAAAAAAAAATTGTACTGTGCTTTACTGTACATTTATTGATAGGATAGTCATTTATTTACTTTTCAATACTGGTACATATTTAATTAATTACAGTAATTATTTGCTTTTTTACTTAGTCACCATAGTCATTTATTTATTTATCATATATTCATATTTGACTTAAAATATTTTCAACTTAGGATAAGTACAGAACGTAACCCCATCATAAGTTGAGGAGCACCTGTAATGCCCCCCAATAGCAGCATGAGTCTTGTGTTCAGAAAACTACACAAGTGGTGAAATCTGAAACAGATTCATTCTGGTCCAATAGTTGTGAGAGGCAGGAGCGACCTGCTCTAAACCCATGTTGCCCTGGGTTGTGCATTTGTTGAGAATCTAAGTGGTTGGCGATCTTCCTTTTTAGAACCCTTTCAAAGATTTTTATGATGTGGGACATTAGATATATAGGTCTACAATTCCTTGCATGAAAAAATTGTAAGAAGATATAAACAAAGTCTTCTGGAGGGCAGTGGAGAATAACATGACGTTCATTGGTGACAAGTTCCAGCTGCGTGAATATGGAAAGAATGATGAACTCAGAAGGACACTACAAAAAGAGCAATATAACCAAATATGACAAAAGGAACATGAAGGACCTGAGTGTAACTGTGAGCCGACCATTCTTTTAGGAAAATAATAAGGCAAATGTCATAACAACATACTGGAGTGAGAGATATGGGAGAATAAGTAAAATAAACACAATGAAAAGTAGGAGCACTATGGGCACAGTAAGAGAACATTGTATCAACATCCTTGGAACCAGACTTTTTAACATCCCATCGAAAGATATCAGAAACACTGCTGGGACAAGTGTAGAGGTCTTCAAGAGGAAACTGGACGAGTACCTCCACCAAGTGCCAGATTAACCAGGCTGTAATTGATATGTGGGCAACGGAAAACAATATGATGTTCATTGAAGGCAAAATCCAACTACTTCATTTTGGAAAGCTGGAGGAGATAATAATTAGAACTGAGTACAGTGGACCCCCGGAAATCGAACATTCTTCGTTCCAGAATGCTGTTCAAGTGCTGTTACCAAACGAATTTATTCCCATAAGGAATAATGTAAATTAGATTAGTCCATTTCAGACCCCCAAAAATACACTTACAAAAGCACTTACATTAATAAACTTAAATAATAGGTCGAGTTGGGAGGCATTCGATTTCCGGGGGTCCACTGTATACTACAAACTCTAATCATACAATAGAGTGGAAAAATAATGTGAAGGACCTGGGAGTAGTAATGTCTAAGGATCTCACTTTCAAGGATCACAACAGTGCCACAATCACAACTGTGAAGAAAATGATAGGATGGATAATGAGAACATTTAAAACAAGAGATGCCAAGCCAGTGATGATCCTTTTTAAATAACTTGTTTCCTCTAGGCTGGAATACTGCTGTACATTAACATCTCCATTCAAAGCAGGCAAAATTGCAGATCTAGAGAATGTACAGAAAACCTTTGATGCACATATAAGTTCCATCAAACACCTTAACTTCTGAGAACGCTTGGGAGCACTCGACTTGTACTTGCTGGAATGCAGGCAAGAGAGATACATCATAATCTACACTTGGAAATTTCTAGAAGGAATGGTCCCGAATCTACACACAGAAATCACTCCCTATGAAAGCAAAAGACCCCCAATGAAAAGTAGGGGCTCCATTGGTACACTAAGAGAAAACACAATAAGTGTCCGGGGCCCAAGACTGCTCAACAGCCTCCAACCAGGCATAAGGGAAATTACCAATAAACCCCTGGCTGCCTTTAAGAGGGAGCTGGACAGATATTTAAAGTCAGTGCCGTATTAGCCGGGCTGTGGTTCGTGTGTTGGACTGCGTGCAGCCAGCAGTAGCAGCCTGGTTGATCAGGCCCTGATCCACCAGGAGGCCTGGTCTTGGATTGGGCCGTGGGGGGCGTTGATCCCCGGAATACCCTCCAGGTAGACTCCAGGCAGGTAGGTAGTGGGTTGCCAGCAGTAAAAGCCTGGTTAACCAGGCAAGCACCAGGCAAGCCTTACACAATGCTGGGCTTAGGAAGTAGGAAAACTCTCGAAACTCTTCAAAGGTAAAGGTATAGAACTGCTTACAACTGTGCATGATGTACAATGTGTACAACTGTGCTTGATGCACTGTAGAACTGTGCATGATGTACACTGTAGAACTGTGCATGGTGTACACTGTAGAACTGTGCATGATGTAGACCTGTGTTCAACAGTGCATCATGCATACCTATGTACAACGGTGCATGATGGACACCTGGAAACAATGATACACAGTGAATACTTGTGTACGAAGGTGTACGGTGGTGGACACATCTACAACAGTGCATGGTGGTGGACACTTGTGTACATCAGTGCACAGCTGTTTACAATGGTGTAAGGTAATGAGCACCTGTGTACAAAGGTGCATGGTAGTTTACTCATGTTTACAAATGTGCATAGTCATGTGTACCTTTTATGAGTTTCGAGAGTCTCACTACGCTTGGAGCCCGGCCATGGGCCAGGCTCGTCTGATGCTTGCCTGGTCAACCAGGCTGTTGCCACTGGAGGCCTGCCGCCCCACATATCCATCACAGCCTGGTTGATCTGGCACCTGGTGAAGATACTTGTCCAACTTGTTTCAGCAGTGTTTCTGATATCTTCTAGTTAAATGTTGAATAGTCTTAGGCCAAGAATGTTGATACAGTGTTCCCTTATTGTGCCCACCGCACCCCTGCTTTTCACTGGGTTTATTTTGCACTTCCTCCCATATCTGTCACTCCAGTATGTTGTTATAGCAGTGTGCAGATTTGGGACCAGGCCCTCGAATATTTTCCAGGTGTACATTATCATGTATCTCTCTCTCCTCCACTCCATTGAGTACATGTTCAAGACTTTAAGGCGTTCTCAGTGATTTAAATACTTTACTAACTCATTGTGAGCCGTAAACGATCTCTGTATTTGTTGCAGCTCTGATATAGATTCTCCTGCCCTGAACGGGGCCGTCAATACTGTGCAATATTCCAAATGAAGCATTAGCAATTTGAAAATTGATACCATTGGCACTATTTCCCTTTATTTGAAAGTTCTCATTATCCATCCCTTCAACTTCCTGGTTGTCGTGACCTTTGTCTTACTGTGTTGTGTGAAAGAAACTTCAGCTGACATAACTACTTCCAGGTCTTTCACGCGTTCCTTTGTTTTATTTGATCCTCTTGAGTTTGGTATACAGTGTTCCTTTTAAATTCTTCATTTTCTTCTATATCTTAAGCAGTTGGAACTTATCACCAACTTGTACAACGGTGCACGGTGGACACGTGACCAACAGTGCATGTGGACACCTCTGTATAATGGTGCACGGTGGACACCTATGTACAACGGTGCACGGTGGACACCTGTGTACAACGGAACACGGTGGTGGGCACCTGTGTACAATGGTGCATGGTGGTGGGCACCTGTATACAAATGTACATGGTGGACACCTACGTACAACGGTGCATGGGGGACACCTGTGTACAACGGTGCACGGCGGTGGACCTGTGTACAACGATGCACAGTGGTAGACACCTGTGTACAATGGTGAACGGTGGTGGACACCTGTGTACAACGGTTCACTGTGGTGGATACCTGTGTACAGTGGTGCACGGTGGACACCTGTGTACAACGGGTGCATAGTGGTAGACACCTGTGTACAACGGGTGCATAGTGGTGGACATCTGTGTACAACAGTGTACGGTGCTGGACACTTATTTACAACAGTGCACGGTGGACACCTGTGTACAATAGTGCACGGTGGACACCCGTGTACAACGGTGCATGGACACCTGTGTACAACGGTGCATGGTGGTGGACCTGTGTACAACGGTGAACGGTGGTGGAAACCTGTGTACAACGGTGCACAATGGTGGACATTGTCTACAACGGTGCACGGTGGACATCTGTATACAACTGTGCATGGTGGTGGACACCTGTGTACAACAGTGCACGGTGAATACCTGTGTACAGTGGTGCATGTGGAGCACGATGGACACCTGTTTACAACGGTGCATAGTGGTGGATATCTGTGTACAAGGGTGTACGGTGGACACCTGTGTGCAACGGTGAACGGTGGTGGAAACCTGTATACAACGGTGCACGGTGGACACCTGTCCTGCCTTCACGGTGCACGGTGGTAGACACCTGTCCTGCCTTCAAGGTGCACGGTGGTAGACACCTGTCCTGCCTTCAAGGTGCACGGTGGTGGACACCTGTCCTGCCTTCAAGGTGCACGGTGGTGGACACCTGTCCTGCCGTCAAGGTGCACGGTGGTGGACACCTGTCCTACCTTGAAGGTGCACGGTGGTGGACACCTGTCCTGCCGTCAAGGTGCACGGTGGTGGACACCTGTCCTGCCGTCAAGGTGCACGGTGGTGGACACCTGTCCTGCCGTCAAGGTGCACGGTGGTAGACACCTGTCCTGCCTTCAAGGTGCACGGTGGTGGACACCTGTCCTGCCTTCAAGGTGCACGGTGGTGGACATCTGTCCTGCCTCCAAGGTGCACGGTGGTGGACACCTGTCCTGCCTTCAAGGTGCACGGTGGTGGACACCTGTCCTGCCGTCAAGGTGCACGGTGGTGGACACCTGTCCTGCCGTCAAGGTGCACGGTGGTGGACACCTGTCCTGCCTTCAAGGTGCACGGTGGTGGACATCTGTCCTGCCTCAAGGTGCACGGTGGTGGACACCTGTCCTGCCTTCAAGGTGCACGTGGTGGACACCTGTCCTGCCGTCAAGGTGCACGGTGGTGGACACCTGTCCTGCCGTCAAGGTGCACGGTGGTGGACACCTGTCCTGCCGTCAAGGTGCACGGTGGTGGACACCTGTCCTGCCGTCAAGGTGCACGGTGCTGGACACCTGTCCTGTGTTGTGGGGTTCTTTTCATAGATTTGGTAATATTAACAGACGATGAGCTTGGGTGGGGATGGCAGGACTAGTGGTGGGGAAGGCAAAGCTGGTGGTGGGGAAAGGGGTGATAGTGGTGAGGGTAGTGGAGAGGAAGGGGTGTGTCTGGTGGTGGTGGTGAAGGGGTGTGTCTGGTGGTGGTGATGAAGGGGTGTGGCTGGTGGTGGTGGTGGTGAAGGGGTGTGGCTGCCGGTGGTGGTAGGGACGGGGGTGGCTGGTGGTGGTGGTGAAGGGGTGTGTCTGATGGTGGGGAAGAAGGGTGGCGGGTTGTGATGGTTGAGAGAAGGGGGTGGCTGGTGGAGGGAAGGGGGTGGTAAAGGGGAAAGGAATGGCTGGTGGTGGTGGTTGGGAAGGGGGTGGCTGGTGGTGGTGATTGGGAAGGGGGTGGCTGGTGGTGGTGGTTAGGTAGGGGTGTGGCTGGCGGTGGTGGTGGGGAAGGGTGGCTTGTGGTGAGGAAGGAGGTGGCTGATGGTGGTTGGGAAGGGATGGCTGGTGGTGGTGGTAGTTGGGAAGGGGGTGGCTGGTGTTGGTAGTGGTGAGGAAGGTGGGTGGCTGGTGGTGAGGAAGGGTGGCTGGTGGTGGTTGAGAAGGGTGTGGCTGGTGGTGGTGAAGGTGTGGCTGCCGGTGGTGGTAGGGACAGGGGGTGGCTGGTGGTGGGAAGAAGGTGGCAGGTTGTGGTTGTTAGAGAAGGAGTAGCTGGTGGAGGAAGGGTGGTAGAGGGAAAGAATGCTGTTGGTGGTTGTTGGGAAGGGTGGCTGGCGTGGTGATTGGGAAGGGTGGCTGATGGTGGTTAGGTAGGGGTGGCTGGCGGTGGTAGTGGGAAGGGGTGGCTGGTGGTGGAGAAGGGGTGGCTGGTGGTGGGGAAGGGGTGGCTGGTGGTGAGGAAAGAGGTGGCTGATGGTGGTTGGGAAGGGGTGGCTGGTGGTGGTGGTGGTTGGGAGGA
The DNA here is from genome assembly GCA_009830355.1 of Cherax destructor. Taxonomy (NCBI): domain Eukaryota; kingdom Metazoa; phylum Arthropoda; class Malacostraca; order Decapoda; family Parastacidae; genus Cherax; species Cherax destructor. The sequence goes on along the minus strand of WNWK01006960.1, from coordinate 42,494 downwards.
GGTGGCTGGTGGTGAGGAAGGGGTGGCTGTTGGTAGTGGTGAGGAAGGTGGGTGGCTGGTGGTGGTTGGGAAGGGGGTGGCTGGTGGTGGTGTTGGTGGTGGCTGGGAAGGGGGTGGCTTGTGGAGGTGGTGGTTGGGAAGGGGGTGGCTGGTGGTGGTGGTAGTTGGGAAGGAGGTGGCTGGTGGTGAGGAAGGGGGTGGCTGGTGGTGGTTGGGAAAGGGGTGGCTGTTGGTAGTGGTGAGGAAGGTGGGTGGCTGGTGGTGGTTGGGAAGGGGTGGCTGGTGGTGGTGTTGGTGGTGGTTGGGAAGGGGTGGCTGGTGGTGGTTGGGAAGGGTGGTGGTGGTGGTGGTGAAGGGTGTGTCTGGTGGTGGGGAAGAAGGGTGGCGGTTGTGGTGGTTGAGGAAGGGGTGGCTGGTGGAGGGGAGGGGTGGTAGAGGGGAAAGGAATGGCTGGTGGTGGTGGTTGGGAAGGGGGTGACTGGCGGTGGTAGTGCTGGTGGTGGTGGTTAGGTAGGGGGTGGCTGGCGATGGTGGTGGGGAAGGGAGGTGGCTGGTGGTGAGGAAGGAGGTGGCTGATGGTGATTGGGATGGGGTGGCTGGTGGTGGTGGTTTGGAAGGAGGTGGCCGGTGGTGGTGTTGGTGGTGGTTGGGAAGAGGGTGGCTGGCGTTGGTGGTGGGGAAGCGGGGTGGCTGGTGGGGAAGCGGGGTGGCTGTGGGGAAGCGGGTGGCTGGTGGTGGTTGGGAAGGGAGTGTCTGGCGATGGTGGTGGGGAAGGGGGGTTATAAATGGTGGTTGGGAAGGGGGTTGGCTGGTGGTGAAGAAGGGGGTGGCTGGTGGTGGTGGTCGAGAAGGGGGTGGCTGGTGGTGGTTGTGGTTAGGAAGGGGTGACTGGCGGTGGTGGTGGGGAAGGGGGGTTATAAAGGGGGTGACTGGCGGTGGTGGTGGGGAAGGGGGGTTGGTGGGTTGTGGTAGTGGAGGGGAAGGGAAGGGGTGGCTGGTAAGTAAGTTTATTCATGTATACACAAATACAGTTACATAGATTATCATACATAGTAGCATATGTGTAGAGAACCTAGGATAACCCAAAGAAGTCAGAAATGGTTGTAGAAGGGAAGGGATGTGGTGAAGGGGAAAGGGATGTCTTGGGGTGATACTGGTGAAGGGAAGGGGTGGCTGGTGGTCTAAGGGTACGGGGTGTCTTTTGGTGGTGGAGGGGAAGGTGTGGCTGGTGGTAGTATTGGTGGCGAAGGGGAAGGAAGGGTGTCTAGTATTGTTGGTGGTGGAGGGGAAGGGGGTGGCTGGTTGTGGTACTGGTGGAGGGGAAGGGGGTGATAGTAGTGATGTTACTAGTGGAGGGGAAGGGGATGTTGCTAGTGGTACTGGTGAGGGGAAGAGGGTGTTGCTAATGGTGGTTGTACTGGTGGAGGGGAAGGGGTGTTGGTAGTGGTGCAGGGGAATGGGTGTTGGTAGTGGTGGAGATAAAGGGGTGTTGGTAGTGGTGTAGGGGAAGGGGGTATTGATAGTGGAGAGGGAGTGTTGGTAGTGGTGGAGGAAGGGTGTTGGTAGTGGTGGAGGGGAAGGGAGTGTTGGTAGTGAAGGGGAAGGGGGTATTGGTAGTGGTGGAAGGAAGGGTGTTGGTAGTGGTGGATAGGAAGGGTGTTGGTAGTGGTGGAAGAGAAGGGTATGCTGGTAGTGGTAGAAGGAAGGGGTGTTGGTAGGGTGGAGAGGAAGGTGTTGGTAGTGGAGGAAGTGGGTGTTGGTAGTGGAGGAAGGTGTTGGTAGTGATGAGAGGAAGGGGTGTTGGTAGTGGTGGAGACGAAGGGGTGATTGTAGTGGGGTTAAGGGGTGTTGGTAGTGGTGGAGAGGAATAGGGTGTTGTTAGTGGTGGAGAGGAAGGGGTTGTTGGTAGTGGTGGAGATAAAGGGGTGTTGGTAGTGGTGTAGGGAAGGGTGTTGATAGTGGTGGAGAGGAAGGGTGTTGGTAGTGGTGGAGGAAGGGTGTTGGTAGTGGTGGAGGGAAGGGGCGTTGGTAGTGATTGAGGGAAGGGGTGTTGGTAGTGGTGGAGGGAAGGGGTGATGGTAGTGGTGGAGATGAAGGGGGTGTTGGTAGTGGTGAAGAGGGAGTGATGGTAGTGGTGGTGGGGAATGGGGTGTTAGTAGTGGTGGATGGGAAGGGGTGTTGGTAGTGATGGAGGAAGGGTGTTGGTAGTGGAGGGAAGGGTGTTGGTAGTGGTGGAGGAAAGGGGTGTTGGTAGTGGTGGAGGAAGGAGTGTTGCTAGCGTTGAGGAAAGGGGTGTTGGTGGTACTGTTGGAGGAAGGGTGTTGGTAGTGGTGGAGGGAAGGAGTGTTGGTAGTGGTGGTAGAGGGAAGGGGTGTTTGTAGTGGTGGAGGATAGGGGTGTTGGTGATACTGGTGGAGGAAGGGTGTTGTTAGTAGTGGAGAGGAAGCGGTGTTGCTTGTAGTGGTAATGGTGGTGGGGAAGGGATGTTGATAGTGGTGGAGGAAGGGGTGTTGGTACTGGCGGAGGAAGGAGTATTAGTACTGGTGGAGGGAAGGGGTGTTGATAGTGGTGGAGTGGAAGGAGGTGTTGATAGTGGTGGAGGGAAGGGGTGTTGATAGTGGTGGGGAAGGGGGTGCTGATAGCTTTGGAAGGGGGTGTTGATAGTGGTGGAGGGAAGGGGTGTTGATAGTAGGTGGAGGGGAAAGGGTGTTGATAGTCGTGGAGTGGAAGGAGGTGTTGATAGTGTGGAGGAAGGGAGGTGTTGATAGTGGTGAAGGAAGGAGGTGTTGATAGTGGTGGAGGGAAGGGAGGTGTTGATAGTGGTGGAGGAAGGGAGGTGTTAATAGTGGTGGAGGAAGGAGGTGTTGATAGTGGTGGAGGGGAATGGAGAGGTGTTGATAGTGGTGGAGGAAGGGAGGTGTTGATAGTGGTGGAGGAAGGAGGTGTTGATAGTGGTGGAGGGAAGGGAGGTGTTGATAGTGGTGGAGGAAGGAGGTGTTGATAGTGGTGGAGAAGGAGGTGTTGATAGTGGTGGAGGGAAGGAGGTAGTGTGAATGATAGTGGTGGAGGAAGGAGGTGTTGATAGTGGTGGAGGGAAGGAGGTGTTGATAGTGGTGGAGGGAAGGAGGTGTTGATAGTGGTGGAGGGAAGGAGGTGTTGATAGTGGTGAGGAAGGAGTGTTGATAGTGGTGGAGGGGAAGGGAGGTGTTGATAGTGGTGGAGGGGAAGGGAGGTGTTGATAGTGGTGGAGGGGAAGGGAGGTGTTGATAGTGGTGGAGGGGAAGGGAGGTGTTGATAGTGGTGGAGGGGAAGGAGGTGTTGATAGTGGTGGAGGAAGGAGGTGTTGATAGTGGTGGAGGGGAAGGGAGGTGTTGATAGTGGTGGAGGAAGGGAGGTGTTGATAGTGGTGGAGGAAGGAGGTGTTGATAGTGGTGGAGGGAAGGGAGGTGTTGATAGTGGTGGAGGGGAAGGGAGGTGTTGATAGTGGGAGGGGAAGGGAGGTGTTGATAGTGGTGGAGGGGAAGGGAGGTGTTGATAGTGGTGGAGGGGAAGGGAGGTGTTGATAGTGGTGGAGGGGAAGGGAGGTGTTGATAGTGGTGGAGGGAAGGAGTGTTGATATTTGAGTGGAAGGGGAAGGGTGAGTGTTGGTTGTGGTGGAGGGAGGGGAGGTTATGGAGGGTCGGCGGCGTGGAGCCAGCAGCACCAGGGAGCCCCAACACTGCTGCTCTCACCTGCACAAGGAAACGCTCACACCCACTAACACTTGTTTTTCTACCCACACATTTGTACCACACCAATTGACTCCATCTTTGTCATTGGTTGTCTCCATAATACACAATACAAACTAAGTCTCTGGCCTACATTATTGCTCAGTAAAAGTTCTATTTTGACAATAAATTCCTTCAGTTGCCATTCTATTATGGAAGCTCATTACGTGATGCCAAATGTCGCCCAACAAACATTTCTCTATTTTCCCTTTAACTCTTATACTTTTGTTTATTTTACAGTTTATTGAGTTTTTGTTATATTAGTTGCTATTGAGTTTCTATTTCCATCACTAAGGCATAAATTTGTGCTAGTTGAAAGCTAACACTAGGATGGAACACTTTCTACCATCCATTAAGTTGTATTTCGTAATCTGGTGAAATTTCCTACCTGTTACTGATTTCCTGTTACGTTTAGGGATTTTAATTCATTATAATTTAATTGATGAAGTTAATTATAAAAGTAATTAGCTGATTTATACACTTTTAAGTTTATCCCTTTCAATTATAAAAGTAATTAGCAGATACATTTTCAAGTATATACTTGACATTTTAATTTTTAAATTAAGAATATAAAAAAGGAGCACTGCCGCAGGTTACTAGCCCATGCTAGGCAGGTCTAATTCACACCCACCCACCCATACCCACTCAGGTACCTACCAAACCCATTTTTAAAGGTACCCAAAATTCTTGCCTTAACCCTTTACGCTACTCGGGAGTTTATTCCTCTCATGCACAGCTCTATTGCGAAACCAGTGCTTTCCTATATTCTTGGCTTCGTATCAAGAAGTATAAATAATAGAAGTCCTAAGGTTATACTTCATCTTTATGTATTTTTTTGTTAGATCTTATTTAGATTATGCTGCTCGGTTCTGGTCTCCATATTACCAATAATACGTATGCTGAAAGATATACAGAGAAGAATGATGAAGTTCTCTATGTTTTAAAAACCTTTCCCCACGAGCCAGGCTGAAAATATTGAACTTTCACTCCGGAAAGTAGTAGAATTAGCGGCTTTCACTCCGGAAAGTAGTAGAATTAGGGGAGATATGATTTGAGGTATACAAATGGATAACAGGAATAAATAAAGGGGATATACATAGCTTGTTGAAAATATCTAACCAAGATGTGACTCAGCATTGGATTCCAGTTTGAGAAATTTAGATTTAGAAAGGATATTGGGAAGTATTGGTTTGGCAGTAGAGTTATAGGTGAGTGGAAGAAACTTCTAAGTGGCATCACTGAGGCAAGAATTTTGGGTAGCTTTAAATATAAGTTGGATGAGTACATGAGTGGGTGTGAGTTGGACGTGCCTAGCATGGGCCAGTAGGCTTGCTGTAGTGTTCCTTAACCTAAATTTGCCCAACTATAATCCATTGCTGCAAGTCCTATCTTAGATATCCTCAGCAAGTTATTTATATCCCCCCTTTTATTAATTCTGGTTTTCCATTTGCACACTTGTGTCACATCCTCCCAGCACATTCATGTCCATTCTGTAATGTGGAGACCAGAACTGAACAGCTTAATCTAAATGAGATGTTACCAAAGATACATAAAGTTGACATATAACCTGAGGAATTATATATTTGTACTTAATATGTTGCTGAAAATTCTGTTAGCTTAATTGCAAATGCCATGCAATATTGGGTTTAGATTTCTGCTAACCAGAGGTACTAAGTCTCTTTCATATTCTGTTTGATTAAGCACTACATAATTTAGTTTATAAGTGCCATAGCCCTTATGTAAAACCGTGCTGAGATTTATTGACCAAGGTGACACTTTGAACTACATACAGAAGTATTGAGTCCAATTTTACAATAGTTGAGGACCAATCATCCACTTTTTAAATGGGTATCATGCTTACCATTTCCATTTATCTGGTACGATGCTCATTTCAAGTGATTTATTGAAAAGACTGGCTAATAGTTTGCCAAGTACCTCTTTATGTTCCTTTAAAACCCTTTAAAATAGTTCGTCAGAGCCTGTTGACCTTGGTTCTAACCTTTATTTGTCTGAGGACCATGTCACTAGTGAATTAGATTTTGCATAATTTATTTTCGTCCTCATCTATATAATTAATGATTTCTGAAATTTTATTTATAACTTCTTGTGTAAAAACAGTCAGTAAATGAGTGTTAAAAACTTTACATACATATTCGATTTGAGTTACATTTAATGAGCCAGTCATTTCTGTAATCTTATTCCTGTATACCTGAAATAAAAAAACACTTTGGATTCTTCTTTGATTTCCATGCAATGTTAATTTTGTAATTACAGTGGACCCCTGCCTAACGAGCAAAATTTATTCCAGAAGCCTGCTCAGTGCCATTACCGAACGAATTTACTTCCTTAAGAAATAATGTCACGTAGGTTAGTCTATTTCAGACCCCCAAAAATACACTTCCACAAGCACTTACAATATTATACTTACATAATTGTACGATTTCCGGGGTACTCGTTAGGCGGGGGTCCACTGTACTTTTTTTTTTCTTATACAATTTTTTTTACCTCTCTTTTGCATTGAATTTCAATAAACTGGTATATAACATGTCTTTCTCTTCTGTTGATTTGTCTGTAAATGCCTTTTTTTTTTTAACTTAAAAGATGTTTAAGTGTGTTGTTTATCTATTTAGGGTCATTAGGTATGATCTAATTTCTCTATTTGGAATACAGTGGACCCCCGGTTTACGTACTGCTCAAAACTCGACCCATTATATAAGTGTATTTTTGGGGGTCTAGAAGGACTAATCTAATTTACATTATTCCTTATGGGAATAAATTCGTTCGGTAATGGCACTTTGAACAGCATTCTGGAACGAATTATGGCCGTTAACCGGGGGTCCACTGTATACAGTGGACCCCCGAGTATCGTAAAAACTTCATTCCAGAATCCTGCTCAAGTGCCATTACCGAACGAATTTACTCCCTTAAGAAATAATGTCACTTGGGTTAGTCTATTTCAGATCCCCAAAAGTACACTTCCACAAGCACTTGATAATAGTATTGGGGGGCCATCTTCCCATCTGTCCCTCCTTCCTCTGGTGTGGGAGGAGGAGCTGGAACAGATACAGAGATTGTTTATGGCCTGTATTGAGCCAATAAAATATTTAAATTACAGGGCAGAGGAGAGAGAGATACATGATAATATATATTTGAAAAGTATACTTGAGGGCCTTATCCCAAATCTGTACTCTGCCATAACAACATACCGTAGTGAGAGATATGGGAGGAAGTGCAAAATAAACCCAGTGAAAGGCAGGAGTTCAGTGGGCTCAATAAGGGAGTACTATATCAACAACCATGGCCCCAGGCTATTAACCATCTTAACATAAAATATCAGAAACACTACTGGGACAAGTGTAGAAGTCTTTAGGAGGACAAGTATTTTCAACAGGTGCCAGATCAACCAGGCTGTGATGGATATGTGGGGCAGCAGGCCACCAGCAGCAACAGCTTGGTTGACCAGACAAATACCGGATGAACTTGGCCTAAGGCCGGGTTCTAGGAGTAGAAAAATTCTCGGAACTCATCAAAGGTGTATCAGAGATAAAGGTCCACACTAGTCTTCATTACTCAGGTGTTTATGTATGTTAAACTAAAAATTAGTACACATTTAGTAAAATTATGAAAGGAATCTAGTACAGTGGTCCCTCAGTTTTCGGTCATCTCCAAACTCGAACATTTATGTAAGTGTATTTTCGTAAGTGCTTTTGCAAGTGTATTTTTGGGGGTCTGAAATAGACTAACCTATGTGACATTATTTCTTAAGGAAGTAAATTTGTTCGGTAATGGCACTTGAGCAGCATTCTGGAAAAAAATTCGGCGAAAACCGAGGGTCCACTGTACTGTATACTGTAAATGAGATACAATATGTTCATAAATTATGTATATCATTTCATGTTAAGTGTTGTTTAAAAAGAAAAGAGCTGAACAAAATATCATTGAAAGATTGAGCTACAGAAGTCCTCCCCACGGCCTGGTCACAGACCGTTCTGCAGGGGCGTTGACCCTCGGAACTCTCTCCAGGAAAACTCCAGGTATCTGCAGGGGATACATTCCAATACCTATTGTGGATACCTGAAACCATGGATAGTAGCGAACCCTATATATAAGTTGTTTTTTGTTTACATACATACCTATGATAAAGTTTAATTGATGAATTATGCAAAGTAAGTCGAGAATTAGCACTTTTTTATTGAGCGGAAGTACTTCCTGGCTTCTCATAGCCTCTGAAGCACTGCCACCATCATACTTTTGTGCTTTGGGGCCATTATTAAGCAAATTAAGGGTTATTTTTGGGCCATGGTAAACTGTGGATAACTGAAACAGCAGAAACCGAATCCATGGATATGGGGTTCTACTGTATTTAACAAGACTATCAAAATTCATATTTTGGTAATTTGTAAAAGAGTATATTAATTTCTTCATAAGAATTGAAATAGACACTTATTTGAGAGAGCTGTAAAGGTTCAGATATAAAAAAATAGCAGGAGAGGAAGAAGCTGGGGAAAATGGAGGGACGAACGGGAGGGTGGGCTAGGGTAAATGAATTAGGAATGAAGGGAAATGCAGGGGACATTGGAAGAAGGTGGGAGGGAGGATGCAGTTGAGTGGAGAGAGAGGTAGGGAAGTGGGAGGGAGGGAGGTGGATAGATAAACAGAAGGAATGGAAGTAGTTAGGTGGGAGGGAGGGAAGGGGTAGGTGGGTGGAAGATTGGAAGGTAATTAAAAGGGAGGAAGGGGTAGGTGAGTGGAAGATTGGAAGGTAAGTAAAAGGGAGAGAGGGGGAGAGGTAAGGACTTGTTCTAAACTTGAACACTGAAATCACTCCTTATGACAACAAGACTTACTTGGCAGATGGTGCAAAATACCTTCAATAAAAAGCAGGTGGGTGGGATGTAGGTAGGCAAGTAGGAGGGAGGGTGTGGAATAGGTAGGTGGGAAAGGGAGATACACAAGTGGGTAGAACAGAGTGAAGTTGATAGGGAGGTATATACGTAGGCAGAAGGGAGAAAGGTAGATTTGTAGGTGGGTGGGAGGGAGGTGGGTGTGATGAAGGGTGGGAGGGATGGAGGGAGGTAGGTGGTAGGCAGGTAGTTAGGTGTGAGGGAGGGAGGGAGGCATATTATGTATTTATACCAATGCCATTTCAATGGTTTCAACAATCGTCAAAGGTGTATGCAGGCCATAATAAAACAGTTTCCACAACAATGTTTTATCACCAAAAGTAAATCTGAATACTACTTATTAAAACCTAAAAATAAGTTCAAGAGGGTGAAAATATTAAATACAAACACTTTACTTAAAAATGGTTTAGATCACCAGGGCATATATGTATCAAAACACAGTAAGAAATAAGTGGTGGTTATAAGTGAAGAAAACTCAAGTGTTCTTCCTTGCATCTTAGATACTTGGTATTGTGCATTTACAGTTTACAGTTATTGAGCAAATACTTTATACATTATTTGGTGGAGGGAAATGTATGGTATACAGTGGACCCCCGAGTTACGAGCACCTCGGAAATCGTACAATTATGTAAGTGTAATATTGTAAGTGCTTTTGTAAGTGTATTTTTGGGGGTCTGAAATGGACTAACCTACTTGACATTATTCCTTAAGGGAGAAAATTCGTTCGGTAATGACACTTGGGCAGCCTTCTGGAATGAATTATGTTCGTAACTTGGGGGTCCACTGTATATGCAATATATATTTGAGATCATAGGATCCAATTAATCACGACACACTAAATATCCTATCCAAGATAGATACACCATTGTGAAACAGTAGTCAACACCTTGATCAATGAGAGCAAACATGGAACAGCAATAGGAACTGTCAAATACCCTAAGATTGACACACAGAAGTCCTAAAACTGAGGCCAAGTCTTATTTACAATGCTAGGCAGTGTAATTCCTTATATGTTCTGATTGTAACAGTGCACAGATAGCCAACAACATACCCTTATCTAGAGCTAAGCTCTGGATAGAAAGGTATGGTAACAGGAATATGCTACAACTACCCACAAGACATACTTATGGATCCTGCATAAGATCCTTGGAAGATAAAACCCACAAGAACACCAGCACGCATTTTGACTCACTACCAGAGATGTTTAAAGGATATTCAAAACCATAATAGGAAGCTGCACAACCACACTAGGCCATTGATAGAATTTGACAGACTCAGAAAGAGGTAGGCACCTTCACTCTAAGCAATTTTCAGAAATTTCTGAGAAATGGTGTGGATGAACGATAATTATCGTTCACCCACACCATTAATCACAGAAACATCGTTCACTCACTCACACATAAAAGTTTGGTTAAAAGGTGTTGTAAAACAATGAAAAATGACACAGGTGAGAAGGCCACACCCACTACTGGACACAACCAATATGAAAAAAAATGGGAAATACTAAAGCACAGAATGTAGATGTAAGCCAGGCTAGTTGTCATGTCGTCACCTCCCTCAACAAAATAAACTATGTAGATCCTGTACACACAACCCAACACTAATATCATTAATATTACTATTGTAAGTAATGCATAGGATGACAGTTAAACAAATTTCATGATATTTGGTAAACATATCTTCTGCAGAAGATAAAGCTTATAATTTTAATAAAAGAAATAAAACATGCACGTGCACACACATGCACATGCACACATGCATGCACACACGCCCCGATGGCATGGTGGCTAGCGCTCTCGCTTCACGCACGGAGGGCCCGGGTTCAATTCCCAGCGGGGCCGAAACATTTTGAAGTGTTTCGTTACACACACATACATACAACAGGCCTAGTGTCTAATCGACATGTGCCTAGGACAAAATGGTAACTAACTAACATGCACACACGCACATACACACACACACACACTGTGACTCGGGACCAGGAGCTGTGACTCGACCCCTGCAACCACAACTAGGTGAGTACACACACACACACACACACACTCGACACGCCCCGGTGGCCTGGTGGCTAAAGCTCTCGCTTCATGCATGGAGGGCCCAGGTTCAATTCCCGGCGGGGCGGAAACATTTCAAAGTGTTTCCTTACACACAAACACATACAACAGGCCTAGTGTCTAATCGACATGTGCCTAGGACAAAATATTAACTAACTCACTCAGTGCCAGGAGCCATGACTCGACCCCTGTAACCACAATTAGGTAGGTGAGTCTGTCTCTCTCACTCACTTTTACACTATCTCTCTCATGCTCATAGTATGAAATTTGCCTCAGTAGATGACACAAAAGCTTCAGACAGATATCAAAGTTTTCCATGGACAAATGAAAATAACATTGTGTTCAATAGTGACACATTTCAACTACTCAGTTATAGGAAGAATGATGATGTCAGAATGAGCACAATTTACAAAATGGAGGCAAACAATGTAAGGAACAGGTAAAAATCCCAGGAATACTGTACAGCCTCTTCTCACTTAGCGATGTACTCGTTTACCGACGACTCAGACTTATGACGGGCTCTCTGACCAGTATGCATACCTAAATAATGTATATTAGAGCTGATTTCCTCTATGCTGTTTATTACAATATACAGTATACTGCTGTATAAACATTTAAAAATATACCAGAAATGTTATAAATGGTGCAAAGGTGACATTAAAACAATATGAAAGATGGTTGACACAAACCCACTACCATTATAGTATGCTTCTCACTTAGCGATGAATTCATTTACCGACGTGGTCTTATGAACGGAACTCCATCGTTAGCTGTACCTAAGCTAGATGATTTGTCATTTAGAAAATATAAAGGCAAAGACCAAGAAAATGACAGGTTGGATTATGGGAACTTTCAAAATAATAGAGGCAGTGCCAGTGATGATACTTTTGAAATCATTTGTGCTCTCGAGACGAATATCTTTTGCACTCACATTGCCATTCAAGGCAGGAGAGAAAGTGATGCTGGAGGGCCTGGTCTCTAAGGTACACACTGAAGTGAAAGATTGAGATAAAGAGTTGAATCAACCCAGCGAAGAGCAGGGGACCATGGGTACAGTTAGGGAACACTGTGTCAACATGCATGATCCAAGGAAATATCAGAAGTAAACTCTCAGTTTGACAGACTTGGAGAAATACGGGTGAGTTGATTCAGAAACAATCACTTCCAAAGTCCGTTGGTTGTAGAGTTGTCTGTTATAATCACAGCAAAACTATCATGTGTCTGTCCATCACATTCACCATTATTGGCCACTAACTTCTCCCTGTTAGTACAGTTAGTGCATTAGATGGAGGGTTTACTGCTGAAATGAAGATGTAGGTGTTCAGTGTTCAAGAAGAAGCTGGAGAGCTTCTTTCTACTAGTGAAGAATCACTTGTTTTGTGATGACCATGTTGCCTCATGAACCACTAGCATAAACAGTCTGGTTGGTCAGCAAGGTAGCATGGACCCAGGCCAGAATGCAGAGGTAAAAGAACCCTTGAATCTGGTTACAGGTTGGTTGGAGGTAGGTGGGAGTGGGAAGGGGGGGATTAGGGTATGTAGGTGGGAGGGAGGCAGGTAGGTGGGAGGAAGGGGTTATTAGAGGGTTCATCACAGAGACCTTTAGGATTATTCTGAGAGTTGCAGAGAGCTGTGAGCTGCCTTGGTCATCTTCCATGAGAGTCAGGGAGTGATTTAGTAACAAGCACATTTAAAGAAGTGTATTGTGACGTTAAAGATATTACTTTTTATTGGGTAAAAGAATTGATAAGAAAATATAACAGTAATTCAGAAAGGATGAGCAGTTTGTATTTTAAAAAATATTTTCCATACAATATATAAAATATTCGTGACTGTTGGTATTTTCCCAATTATTGAATATAAAAATGTTTACATGTATACTTACGCAAATATATTTTTTAATTTCTTTATATGGTACAAAAATAATATAATTTACATATAATAAAACATTGGTAGGTACAAAGGAAAGCCACTAGTATGCAAATGCATTTCAGGCAAACTAATTCTTATGCTTAAAGATTACCTAAAAGAATTAGACAGACTATTAAGTAGGATTTTTTTATTCAGTTAACTACAGTCATATTTACAAACTGATTCAATGATCTTCAGTTTTGTGGAGTGATTGAATAGAGATAGTGAAGTTAGACGAAGTTACTTAGTTACGGTAGAAATATAATGGGACAAGATGTGTATCCAATTTCCTTTGGAAGTTGAAGGAAGACTGGAAGAAGAACAGGGACAGACTTGGATGAGCTGGTTTTGTTTGACATAGCATATTGCTGTTTGATATACTATATGTATATGAATGAAATATAGTTTGTTACATTTACCAATAACGTTGTGTTTCTTTCCTCAGGCTCTAGATGGATTTCTATTCCTTGTCAGCAATGAGGGAAAGATAGAGTTTGTATCAGACAAAGTGAGTCACTTCATCAAGTTTACTTCAGAAGACTTAACAGGGAAGAGCATCTACAACATTATACACGTAGGAGATCACCCCAAATTCTCCTCTTGTTTTTTGTCATTAGGTAGGTATAGTGTAAACGATGTCTTTTGATAATTTAATTATAAAGATAAGAATTCTGCAGCTTTAATTAAAATACTGTATAATCTATATGTTGAATTACTGTATGTATAGATTCCCTCAAGGAGGGTTTCTTGATGCTGGTCAGGGGCTCTGTGAACCAAGGAATTGGACCTGTCCTCCTTTTCCTTGGATTAAACTTAATTGTCTCCCATTTCCCACCTGCTGTATGAACCCCCCACAGGTTAGCACTTCACTCAAAATACTGTATGATAGTATTATATGCATAAATGCATTACAGCACACACTCCAGGGCAGTATTAAAAATTAGTTCACCATTTCCCATCTATACCCAAGTTTGAATTCCCCAAATTCTTGTAATTTTAATATTACATTTTTTCCAAACAAAATTAATGTAATGATCAGGTAGAGTTCAGTGTATTGCTGTACAGTACGTATATCAGAATGTGTAGAATTCCTGTAGCCTGACTTAATCGTTAACATAACCCAATCTGTCCAAACCAGACCTCTAACCTATTTGATATTTTAATTAGTTTATTGCAAAGTGTATTAAACTTCTGTATGATTATTCTGTCTGAGGTAAAGAAAGGTAGTCAATTTCTTGAAATGTTGAGAATTTCCATTTAATTCTGTTACTGTACTGTACTGCTAATACAATAATTTCTCCAGTTTTGCATATTGTTTTATTAAGCAAACTTAGAATTGGTGAAAGGAAAATGGTGGGTGGTGCATTAGTCATCTGTGAGGGCAAAAAACTTTATCGATGGAGGCAAAAAGAGAAATGTATGAGAGTATAATGGTACCAATACTGTTGTATGGTTGCGAAGCATGAGTTGTGAATATTTCAATAAGGAGGAGGCTGGAGGCAGTAGAGATGCTGTGTCTGAGGACAATATGTGGTGTGAATAATATGCAGAGAATTTGGAGATTAGGAGGAGATGTGAAAATATCATAAGTATTATTTAGAGAGCTGAGGAGGAGGAGTTGAGGTGGTTTGGACATTTAGAGAGCATGGATTAAAGTAGGACGACTAGGAGGGAGTATAAATCTGGCGTGAAGAGGAGGAGGAAGGAAGAGTAGGGGTTATCCTGGAGGTAAGGGGTCAAAAGAGATTCAGAGTGCTAGGGGCTTGGACATCCAAAATGCTTAATTAAGTGTTAGATAGGAGTGAATGGAGGCAAGTAGTTTTTATGATTTGATGTAATGTTGGAGTGTGAGAAAGGAAACATTTATGTAGGGATTCAAGGAAACTGGTTAGCTGAACTTGAGTCCTGGAGCTGGGAAGTACAGTGCCTGCACTCTGAAGAAGGGGTGGGGATATTGTGGTTTGAAGGGTAATCTGAACTGTTATGTCACTGTGCTTCTGGTAAGACAGTGATTGAATGAGCAACAGTATAAGTTTTTTCTGCCTTGTTGGGTCATTACCTCAGTGGGAGATAGCTGGAGTGTTAAAAAATTTATGATGAAGGGTAGCAAGATGTGGACAGACAATCCAGGGAACACTATTACTGTATTGTATTAATGATACTGGCAGAATCAAAGGGTTGTATAGTACAGTAATTTTTAAAGTGTTAGAGAGCCAGAAATTTAATTAAATTTGCTTCTGCTGTAAATATTTAAACATTTTCAGTCTTCACAGGTAAAAATTTAATGTATGAAAGTGTATATTATCACTATGATTTTAGGTTGGTCGAGTGAACCTCCCTGTGACTCTTCACGGAATCGCAGTTTTAACTGTCGCCTCCTGGTCAGGCCTCCAGATGACCAGGAGGAGACTATGGAAGAGAGGCAACAACGGGTATCCCAGTATGAGAATATGCAGGTAGGACTGTCATCTGCATAACAAGCTGTAGAAATCTCTTCATAATATTTATCTTAACATATCAATTCATTTTGTTTTCATTTCTCTGAAAATCATTGTTCAGGATAACATGGGCTTAAGGTTGGATGCTCCTGCTTCTTGCAACTGCTAAACTGCTAGATCATGGTTTCAGATGCACATTTTTTGCAAGAGTCTTTGACATGTGTGATCATGGTGTAATAATACATAAAACATATGCAGAAGAGTAACTTGAAAAGTGGGCAAATTGATCTTCAACTTTCAAATGAACTGAACCCTAAAAAAGGAAATGCCAGCAAAGTAAAATCAATGAAAAATGTATTCCTCAAGGCACTATATTCGCCCCAGTTCTGTACCACATTCTCATAGTTTACATACACCAAGACACCAGTCACTGGTAAATCACAAGTGAAAACCATTTTTCATAACAGCCCAGCAGACAGGGGGCAGTATAATTGATAAGAATATCTTTGTACCAAAAAATTATATCATGATAGTAATATACACAAGCTAAAATTCACACTTTGTATTGTAAAATAACTCCAGTGTAATAGTACTGATTAATATTCATAACTAAATTATTGCTATCTTCTTACAGTATTTTAATTTGGCTACTTTAAGTATATTCTTTGATTTTTTCAGATTTCAACAGTGCTTTTGCCATCGTATTTTGTGGACAAAAATAATAGTGAATCCTTTGAAGGTGAAGGACAACAGTGCCTAGTTTGTTTAGTACGGCGAATTCCGCCCAACGAGCGTATACAAGGTACTCCAGTTGAACAGTTTACCACCAAACTGGATACTCGAGGCACCATAATTGCAATTGATGCAAGTGGAGTATCCCCCAGATACAGTCACTATATCAGTAAGGTGAGTAACATCATTTTTTATACATTATTAATTTTGAAGATCAAGCAGATCTAGAATTAGGAATTCTGTAAACTGGTACACTGTTAATGATTTCACACACTCCTGTGGATACTCTTAAAACAACATTAGGATAAATTATTTTTTGGAAAAAGCATCTTGTATGCAAGCTATAAAAATAATTACAGTTAGTAAAAACAGCCTCAATGAAAATGCTGTCAACTGGGAAGATTGGTTTGGGACCAAGCTGCAGGGATGATCGTCAAATTATCTAAACCAGGGGTTCCCAGCCTGCAGCCCGCAGGCTGCATGTGGCCCTTCTAGGAAATGGATGTGGCCCTCACATGAAATTATAAATTCACTTTTATGTAGGTTCCACACTGCACAGTGTCAACAAAACCCTGCGGCCCCCATCACACATTTGACCATCAAATGTGGCCTACTTGTGTAGGAAGGTTGAGGACCACTGATCTAAACTATTGTGAATGCCTCACAGCACTTCAATTGTTCTTTCTAGCATGGAGAAGAGAGAGAGATATCTGATATTATATGTTGTACATGGAAGATACTTCGGAGCTTGGTCCCTAACCTGCACTCTTTGATATATCTTTGATGGGTTTTCAGAGTTTTCTTACTCACACAGACCAGTCCTGGGCCAGGCTTGTCTGGTGCTTGCCTGATCAACCAAGCTTTTGTTGCTGGCAGCTCACTTCCCACATATTCATCACAGTCCGATTCATCTGTCAGTTTACTGAAGTGAAAGATAGGGGAGAAAGTGTTGTATAAACCTAGTGAAGAGCTAGGAGGTCTTGATCCAAGACACTCCAACATATTTGCCAGCAGATATAAAAAATATTGCCAGAATGAAGATAAAAGTTTTCAAGAAACAGCTAGGAAACTTTCTTCTACAACTGCTAGATCAGCTGGGTTTTGATGGTTATGTGCATCTGTGGACCACTAGCACAAACAGCCTGGTTAACCAAGCAGTCAACAGGGAAGCCTGACCTTGGTCCTGGCTGCGATGGTAGGGTGCTCAAAACTGATCAGCTTCTTTTATTAATTTGATAATGTATGCACTTTGGGTGTGAGAATGGTTTTATTGTAAAGAAGTAAATGTTTTCTTTATTTTTTTTTATTAACACATTGGCCATTTCCCACCAAGGTAGGGTGGCCCAAAAAAGAAAAACTTTCATCATCATTCACTCCATCACTGTCTTGCCAGAGGGGTGCTTTACAACATACTACAGTTATAAAACTGCAACATTAACACCCCTCCTTCAGAGTGCAGGCACTGTACTTCCCATCTCCAGAACTCAAGTCTGGCCTGCTGATTTCCATGAATCCCTTCATAAATGTTACCTTGCTCACACTCCAACAGCATGTCAAGTCCTAAAAACCATTTGCCTCCATTTGCTCCTATCTAACACGCTCACGCATGCTTGCTGGAAGTCCAATCCCCTCGCACACAAAACTTCCTTTACCTCCACCCTCCAGCCTTTCCTAGGCCGACCCCTACCCCGCCTTCCCTCCACTACAGATTTATACACTCTCGAAGTCATTCTATTTTGGTCCAACCTCTCTACATGTCCAAACCATCAAAGATTTTTGACACAAATTCACTAAAATTATAGTATGCTCCTCACTTAGTGACGAATTCGTTTAACGACGTGGTCTTAGGAACTTAATTCCGTCGTTAAGTGAGGAGAGGCTGTATAAAGTACACTACTGTATAAACGTTTAAAAATATACTAAAATTGTTAAAAATGGTGCAAAGGTGACATTAAAACAATATCAAAGATGATTGACACAAACCCACTACCATTATAGTATGTTCCTTGCTTTGCGACGAATTCGTTTACCGATGTGGTGGCCTTAGGAACGGAACTTTGTTGTTAAGTGAAGAGAGGCTGTATTCCACTAACTTAATGGAATATTGAATATTTGTCATACAAGTTAACATTTGAACATGGTGGCAAAGCCTCTCTTGTGTCAGGCTTTCAGTCTGGTGGTCCTGAGGTTAAAATTTTCCTGAGGAGCCAGTACAGCCTATCCTCACTTAGCGACGTACTCATTTACCGATGACTCGGACTTACGACGGGCTCTCTGACCAGTATGCATACCTAAATAATGCTGATTTCCTCTATTCTGTTTATTACAATATACAATACCCTACTGTATAAACATTTAAAAATACAACCTCTTCTCACTTAGCGATCAGGGGCCTTGGACTTACGACGGGCTCTCTGACCAGTATGTATGCCTAAATGTATATTAGAGCTGATTTCCTCTATTCTGTTTATTACAATATAGTACAGTACACTACTGTATAAACATTTAAAATATACCAGAAATAATATAAATGGTGCAAAGGTGACATTAAAACAATATCAAAGATAGTTTACACAAACCCACTATACTATTATAGTATCCTCCTCACTTAGCGACAAATTTGTTTACTGATGTGGTCTTAGGAACGAACTTCGTCTTTAAGTGAAGAGAGGCTGTATACTAAAAATGGTATAAATGGTGCAAAGGTGACATTAAAACAATATCAGAGATGATTGACACATTAAAACAATATCAAAGATGATTGACACATTAAAACAATATCAAAGATGATTGACATAAACCCACTACCATTATAGTATGCTTCTTGCTTAGCAACGAATTCTTAGGAATGGAACTCCATCGTTAAGTGAAGAGAGGCTATATTAATATTTCATTCATTGGCCTGGTGGCCTGGTGGCTAAAGCTCTCGCTTCACACGGCGAGGGCCTGGGTTCGATTCCCAGCCAGGGTAGAAACATTGGGTGTGTTTCTTTACACCTGTTGTCTATGTTCCCCATCAGTAAAATGGGTATCTGGGTGTTAGTCGACTGGTGTGAGTCGCATCCTGGGACACTGACCTAATTTGCCCGAAATGCTCAGCATAACAAGGGGCTTTCTATGTACTAGTAGTATGTAGTAAAATAAAGATATTATTATTATTAAAGATATTATTGTAAGCTACTGTAGTAATCATAGTAACACCAGATGAGCCTGGCCCAAGGCTGGGCTCTGGGAGTAAAAAACCCTCAGAACTCATCTTAGGTATATAACATTTAATGTATGTCTTTACTTGTGTTTTTAACCACTCCTGTTCATAAATATCCAACCAATTGGGTGAGATATGCTTTACGGTCTCATTCGGTTTTTTGCAATGACACCAAAGCTCATAAATACTGGACTTTTATTCACAAAAATCTCATTTTAGCTCCTGTACTATGACAAGACAGCTGTGCCATTGCTGGAAGCATGGTCATTAAAGAAAACTCTTTAAACATCTTGGCATTTAATTTTGCAGGAAAGAATTGGTGAGCGCTTCATAGAATTGATTCCTCCAGGGGACGTTGGTAAGGTGACAGGCCACCTCAAAGAAACCTTGCAGTCTGGGCAAGCTACCTCACAAGTGTATCGGGTTAAGGTAAAAAAATTATTAACCAAAAATCACAAAAGCATATAACAATCCAGTTGTTTACAGTATATTAATAATTAAGTCCTGGCATTTTGTTTTTATGAAATAATCGTGAAATATTTTGACATGGAAACAGAGGAAGAAATATGAAAATCAAATAAAGGTTGACAGATTAATTGTCTTACTGAGAAATATTTTCTGAATTTGCTATCTTCTTATATATTATTCTTAACATAGGACTGATGGTGAAAGTGTTGAATGATGGTGAAAGTGTTTCTTTCTTTTTTGGGTCACCCTGCCTTGGTGGGAGTCGGCCAATGTGTTGAAAAAAAGAAAAGAAAAAAGAGACTGTTATTTTATATAAAAAAAATTGGACAAAAATGATTCTGAATTACAAGTATAAAAGATTTTGCTAAAGGATGAAAGAAATGCCATAAGTTGCAGTGGTACAGTATTGGGAATTACTGAATGTATGAAGTAGGACTTTGTATTAAAAGAATGGTAAAATGGTAGAAAGACTTGTAGAGTAGAGGCTGCCAACAAGGATGTAAGAGAAAGGTCTTTGCATTTCTTCTCCCTCCCCTCCATTTTATCCTCTTCATTTCACAGTCTTCCCCATCCTCCTTCCTCTTCTTCCACCTTTTCATTTGTCATAACCACCTTTTCTGTCATTCCTCTCCCTCTTTCCTTTCTGCTTCTCCTTTCTCTCTCATCTTCATAGCCTCCTTCCTATCCTTCCTCCCTATTTTCTCTTGTTTTTCTCTCCCTTCTTCATATTTTTCCATCTAGTTGCTTCTAATTGTCTTTTTACTTTTTTGTTGTTTTGCCTTCTACCTGTTCCTCCTCCTCCAGCCTACCATCTGCTGCTCCTCCCTCCTTGCATTTTTCCTACTCTGCTACTAAAACATTCTAACAGATGTATTGTAATTGATTTTTCAGTACCTGCTCTGTCAAATATTGGTCCTCTTCACCAGTTAGTGTGTGAGTTAAGTTTGTGCAAGTCAAGAATATAATAGGACACTAGATGCTGCTTTATTTGGGTGCGAACTTGAAAATTGTCAGTATTAAAAGAGAATGAAATAAACATCATACAATGCAAAACCAAAGTATGCTGAATGAATTGTAATTAAAGCAGTGGAGATGAATACAAATTGGACTTTAATATGTTCATCCAAATTTTCATGTAGCATTGTGCAGTGTGGGTGTCAGATGACTGAAGATACTGAATTTGGCTAAAAGTCTGAAGGTAGTACAGTACGAGAGATAAACAAAATTAGAAAGTTTTCTTTGATTAATTTGGGAGAATGTGGTTGGATTTTAATTGATTATGTAGAGTTCTTTACATATTCTTGGCAGGCAGAGAGTAAGGCATGCTTTGGGAAAGTATTTGATAGATAAAATGCCTCTTACTCTTTTATAAATTATAAATCTACAGAAAATAATTAATAAAATATGAATATTCTACAACTAAAACACTAAACTCATATTTCAGATTGGTGGAGATCGTTATATTCGCGTGCAAACAAAATCTAAATTTTTCCGTGATACAGACGGAACTCAAGTAGAAGGAAGCTTCATGATGGCAACACATTCAATTATTGGGCAAGTTTTGATTATTTCACATAGTAAAATAGGAATAGAGACATTAAAAACATATTCATTTTATACCATTTTTTATGTTTAGTTAATCTTGTTAGTTTTTGCTTTTTTAATTTTCTTTTAAAATTCACAGTACAAATGTATGCGAATAATTAATTTTTTTAATGTGGCATTAAGGATATGATTTATGTTATCCTTTACTGTGTCCTTTAGATGAGCTTATGATCCTGCAAATATTATTTATACAGTATAAAAATACAGTGGTACCTCGAGTTACGAGCTTAATTCATTTCAGAAGGCTGTTTGAGTGCCGATACCGAACGAATTTGTTCCCATAAGGAATAATGTAAATTAGATTAATCCGTTTCAGACCCCAAAAATACACTTACAAAAGCACTTAGAGAAATACACTTACATAATTGTTCGAGTTGTGAGCTGCTCGTATGTCGAGGTACCACTGTACTATATATTTCTCCCTGACTCCAAGTGACCCTAACTTAGTGGTGGTGTTTGAGCATTTTGTTGGTAGGAGTGGAGCCTCCTCTCTCTGTTGGGTGACACTCTTCTCAAAGGATACTGCCTGACTATTAACCCAGAATCTATTCACATGAATTTTTGGCCCATTTGTCTGGATTTGCTAAAACTTATTATCAGTGACACACAACAAATTATGAGTATGTGGGATGTGAACAGTTGACTTTGAATAATTTTACTTGCTTTGTGATTACAGGTTTGTTTAGAACAGTAGCAAGTTGATAATGGTGATATAAATTTAATAATGTTTGAAAAGCTACAATATATGTTAGGCAAATGGACACAGGCGCAACTAATGTGACATTTTATTGTGGCAGTGTTTCACTCTCCAGGAATTTTGTCAAGCTGTTAATGTTTTGACAGTTCTCTTGGAAAGCCACAATAAATCCCCACATTAGTTGTGTCTGTGTCCATTTACTTAACATATATTGTATCTGAGCGCCTCTGCAAAGGGTGGCATTGAGTTTGTGCATAGGGCAGGGAGGAATGGAATTTTTTTAAAAAGAATCTTCAAAAGGTGAGTGGAGCAAATGAGTGGCAGTGGGCAGGTTGAACAAGTGAAAAAACACTGGGACATGGATGACCTTAAGACTGAGATGCTAAAAGTAGCTGGTGATATAGTTTTGAAATATTTGTTGCATTTGTTTAACATATATAAGATATTGGATATTGGGTGTTTGGAGTGACATCTAAACTGTCATATCTGGGCACCTCTGCAAAGAGTGATTATGTGTGAATGATGGTGAAAGTGTTTCTTTCTTTTTTGGGTCACCCTGCCTCGGTGGGAGATGGCCAACGTGGTTAAAAAAAATAAAGTACTGTGTAACCCAACAGTTTTAGTCCTTTGTAAGTAAAACCAAAATAAAAATATATTTGATTTAAAGAATTGGTCTATAATGGTTATATTATCTGATTTTATGCATTTATTTTAATTACAGTGGTACCTCGGTTTACGATTTTAATCCGTCAGAGAGGGCATATTTTAAGGCGAAACAATCGTAAAACGAATCAATTTTCCCCATAAGAAATAATGGAAATAAATTTAATCCGTCCAAGACTTCCAAAAGTAGTTAAATAAAATATTTTTTAGAACTTTTGGACATTAAATAATACACAATTTAATAAAGAATACATAAATACATGCAAATATTGTACAATAACATGTCACTTACATTTATTGAAGAGTTGTTGATGTGTGGAGGACGGGAGGAGGGGAGAAGGTGGAGTAGTATGCTAGTGTTTGGAAGGGGAATCCCCTTCCATTAACACTGCAGGTGGTAAGTTCTTTTCTGGGGTTACTTATCTTTTTCTTTGAATGCCACTAGGACCAGCTTGAGAGTCACTAGACCTCTTTCTAACAACAAATTTGTCCAGGGAGATCTGTGTCTGGCGATTCTTTAACACATCCCTGAAATGACACACCACTGTGTCATTGTACAGGTTGCCAGCACGGCCTGCAACAGCATGGTTAGGTGATATTCATCCATAAATGCTTGCACATCACTCCATTTGGCACAGATCTCCTAATCCTTGAAGAAGGCACATTCTTCCATTTTTGTTCCACCTCCCTCCTCCTCTGAACCATTGTCCTGACCTCTGCTCTCTTGTTCCAGTTGCTGTTGAAGCTCTTGCAGATCTTCAGTGGTTAGCTCTTCCTTGTGCTCCTCCACCAACTGTTCCACATCCTCACCACTCACCTCTAACCCCAAAGACTTGCCCAATTCCACAATTTCTTCCAAAACAGGCTCAGGCTCAGGCTCAGGCTCAGGGTTCTGAGGCTCAGCCCCAAAACCTTCAAAATCCCTCCCTAGGACACAGTCTGGCCACAATTTTCTCCAGGCAGAGTTCAAAGTCCTGGTAGTCACTCCCTCCCAAGCCTTACCTATAAGGTGTACACAATGCAGCATATGGAAATGGTTTTTCCAAAATTCTCTTAGGGTTATGTTCATGTCTGTGGTCACATCAAAGCACTTTTGAAACATTGCTTTGGTATAGAGTTTTTAAAGTTGGAAATGACCTGCTGGTCCATGGGCTGGAGGAGAGGAGTGGTATTAGGGGCAAGAACTTCACTTTGATGAATTTAAACTCCTCCACAATTTTCTCTACCAAGTTTGGAGGATGACAAGGAGCATTGTCCATTATCAGGAGGCACTTAAGTGGCAAATTATTGTCCAATAGATATTTCTTCACACTGGGGCCAAACACTTCATTGAACCAATCTAAGAAAATGTCCTTTGTGACCCAAGCCTTTTGTTAGACTTCCACATCACACACAAGTTAGACTTGCTGACACCGCATCTGCCAAACACTCGGGATTTTCAAAAGATACACTAGTAAAGGCTTCACTTTGCAATCACCACTTGCATTGGCACAAAGCATCAACGTTAGCCTGTCTTTCATAGGCTTATGTCCTGGCTGTGCCTTTTCCTCCTGAGTAATGTAGGTCCTGTTGGGCATTTTCTTCCAAAACAGGCCTGTTTCATCACAATTAAACACTTGTTGGGGAGGAATTGTTCAGCCTCTAGGTACTCCTGGAATTCAGGAACATATTTTCAGCCGCACTTTTGTCAGAACTGGCTCCCTCACCATGCCTCACAACACTATGTATGCCACTTCGATTCTTAAATTTGTAAAACCAGCCTCTGCTGGCTTTAAATTCGCTCACTTCAGCACTCGTTGCAGGCATTTTCTTAGGAGATCATCATGCAACTGCCTTGCTTTCACATATTATTCCTCCGAAACAGTATCTCCTGCTAACTGTTTCTCGTTGATCCACCAACAACAACCTTTCCACATTTTCCACCACTTGTGGTCTCTGTTTTGTGATCACAGATGCACCTTTGCAACAACAGCTTCCTTGATTTTACTTGAATATTTCTTATCCACAATGGTAGCGATGGTAGAATAGGGTTTACCATACAGCCTGGCTAGCTCACTGATACGCACTCCACTTTCATATTTTTCTATTATCTCCTTCTTCACTTCTATCGTACATATATTTCTGTTCCTCTTTGCCACAGGCTTAGCACTAGGATCTTTCCTTGGACCCATGGTAGCTTATTTAGCAGTTGCAAGCACTAAAAACAGTGGAATAATGACAATATACTGGTATGAATGCGTGGGTGTGGGTGGGTGGTCGCTCTCGCTTGTAAACAATAGCACTGACGCTCCCTGGAGTGCGCGCTCAGCTGGGCGCCAAGCGGACAGGTCCGGTACGAAGCGTAAGACGAAGCAAAACATCGTAAACCACAAACAAATTTCTACGTTATAAATATCGGTACGAATATAACGTAAGATGATAACAACGTAAGTCGAGGTACCACTGTACTGAGAGGAATTGACAAAGTGGACAGAGACAGAATGTTCCAGAGATGGGACACAACAACAAGGGGACACAGTTGGAAGTTGAAGACTCAGATGGATCACAGAGATGTTAGGAAGTATTTCTTCAGTCACAGAGTTGTCGGGAAGTGGAATAGTTTAGGAAGCGATGTAGTGGAGGCAGGCTCTATACATAGCTTTAAGCAGAGGTATGATAAAGTTCATGGAGCAGGGAGAGTGACCCAGTAGCGGCCAGTGAAGAGGCGGGGCCAGGAGCTTTGACTCGACCCCTGCAACCACAACTAGGTGAGTACACCACACACACACACACACACACACACACACACACACCACACACAGAGAGCTCTATTTATGTAACTACAAATATTTTACTGTAAGTAACTACTAGGTGGGTGTTTAGAAAGCCTTGAACAGTTGAAATAAAATATAGGAGTTGAACGCAGTGGGTGCCTGTTTTCTCTTCATTATGTAGACTATTTTATCTTAAATATATAGTTTTTAACTTAAAAATGTGCTGAAAACCATATATGAAAGTGTGATGTAGTTATTATGGCAGGTTGAGGAGTTATGTAAAGAAATAGGAGCTCTGTATTGCAACTAAATTTGTGTAATATAGGAGATAAGACTAATAATAAAAACAAAAGATGAATTTATATAGCGGAAGACTAATTCTTTATTATACGTTGAGGTGTATATTGTGTAGTAGAGCAATGCATTGCAGTATTTGTTAAGCAGGGTTTGTTTAGCAATGCTTCTTTGGTGCTTTGATGTGCGTATAGATGAGAATAAAAGAAGCGAGTGTTAAGACTGGAAGAGGGTTGATATTAAAAATATTGACCTGTATTAAGAGAATGTTTCCAAAGTTGTTTCTGGATGACGCAGCTCTCTTGGTTGATTCAGATGAAAAACTGTAGAAATTGGCCCAGGAGTTAGGCATTGTGTGTAAAGGAAGTTGAATGAAAAGAGCAAAGGGATAAAAGAAATAAAAGAAATTAATAATTAGTATGAAGGAAGTTAATGAATAGCCCAGGTAATTTGATACATGGGAGTGTATGTATCATGATGCATCTGTGAAGATATAAATCACAAAATAGATTAGGGAAAGAAAGTTTGAAAATGTTTGAGTCTGGAAAATAGGTTGTTGAGGGATGAGAAATGGAATAAATCCTCTTTGCTGGAACACTCATACTTTTGTATGGGTGTTCCAGCAAGGAGGATGTTGAAGGCATTGGAAATTTATGTCCAAGATTAATATATGGTGTGATTATTGTACAGAAAATAAAGAATGAAGTACAGTACAGTGGTACCTCGAGTTACGAGCTTAATTTGTTCCAGACGGCTATTCAAGTGCCGATACCGAAGGAATTTTTTCCCATAACAAATAATGAAAATTAGATTAATCCATTTCAGACCCCCAAAAATACACTTGGAAAAGTACCTACAAAAATACACTTACATAATTGTTCGAGTTGGGAGCTGCTCATAAGTAGAGGTACCACTGTAATTTGAAAACTGAAGCGTTATGAAATGTGTAATTCAAGTACAGTGGACCCCCGAGTTACGAACACCCCGGAAATCGTACAATTATGTAAGTACAGTGGACCCCCGAGTTTCGTAAAAACTTCACTCCTGAAGTCTGCTCAAGTGCCATTACGACGATTACTCCCTTAAGGAAAAATTTCACGTAGGTTAGTCTATTTCAGACCCCCAAAAATACACTTCCACAAGAACTTACAAAATTATACTTACATAATTGCACGATTTCCGGGGTATTCGTTAACCGAGGGTCCACTGTATAATATTGTAAGTGCTTTTGTAAGTGTATTTTTGCGGGTCTGAAATGAACTAACCTACTTGACATTATTTCTTAAGGGAGTAAATTCGTTTGGTAATGGCACTTGAGCAGGCTTCTGGAATGAATTTTGTTCGTTACTCAGGTGTCCACTGTAGTAGAAGGGAACAGAATAAAGATGTACAAGCAGAATAGTAACTATTAATGCAACATTTCATTTAGAGATAGCTTTTTAAGTCTATAAAGAGTACATGGGAAACATGGAAATGCATGTAGTATGTGGAATGAGGTTCATAGGAAAGGTGTAAGTGACATGAGCATGTGAATAACTGTAAAAATCATGTCATGGGACTAGTTAGGTTAGTTGAACATTCCTTTGACCCTGTGTCTGTGATGGTTGCTATTGCATAAATTAAAGTTGATATGATACTAAGGTTCTCTTTAATTTATTCCATATTCTGCATATACATGTATACTTCAAAGTAGAATGACTTGGAGAGCGTATAAATCTGTAGGGGAAGGAAGGCGGGGTAGGGGTCGTCCTCCAAAAGGTTGGAGGGAGGGGGTAAAGGAGGTTTTGTGGGCAAGGGGCTTGGACTTCCAGCAAGCATGTGTGAGCGTGTTAGATAGGAGTGAATGGAGACGAATGGTTTTTGGGATCTGATGAGCTGTTGGAGTGTGAGCAGTGTAATATTTTGTGAAGGGATTCAGGGAAACCAGTTAATTGATTTAGTTGGACTTGAGTCCTGGAAATGGGAAGTACAATGCCTGCACTTTAAAGGAGGGGTCTAGGATAATGACAGTTGGGAGGGACTTATTCTCAGCTGTCATATCTGAGCGCCTCTGCAAAGACAGTGATTATGTATGAGTGAGGTGAAAGTGTTGAATGATGATGAAAGTATTTTCTTTTAGGGGATTTTCTTTCATTTTGGGTCACCCTGCCTAGGTGGGAGACGGCCGACTTGTTGAAAAAAAAAAAAATCTTATCTACTCTCTGTAGACTAGAAAAGAGCTTGGTCTCCAAAGACAGTCTTAATAAAATTTCTATTCTGCCATTGTATCTTTATTAAATATTTTGAAGTGTTTTGTACCTACTACACTTAGCAAGGAGGAAAATTGATAAGTGGTTTAAGCAGGAGAGAGTTAATGTGTTGTGTGTGTGTGGTTTATTGGTTTTGAAATTCATGTGCAAGAATAATGTTTGTGATGGGATCTGGCAAAATTGGTTAACCGGACTACAGATTTGGAGGTGTGCACTGCCTTTACAAGTAGAATGATAATGTTGCAGTTTACTGGATTAGATGTCTGTGTCCTTCCGAGACAGCAGCTAGGGAGTGAGTGATGAATGTATTTTCTTTGGATCTCTCTGTCTTGGTAAAAAGTTGCTGAATTTTCCAATTGAGATCGGACATTGTAATGGATCTTTGGATTTTTTTTAAATGGAGACAGGCAAAAAAAAAAAAAAAAAAAAGTATCTATGGGAATTAGTCTTGCATAGTGAAGATTTGACCTTTTAGGTGAAGCATTGCATACAAAATGGGGATACTGGTTGATAATAACTAAGGGTATGATGCTTTGAAACTGCAGTTGGGTCCACAGTTCTGGTTGATTGCTGTTAGTTACAGCCAGTCTGTGGCAGTAGCTCCCTTGTGTCCTCAACATATGTTGCCTTGTTTGACTTGTCAGGAAGATTGCTTATGTTGCTATTTATTTTCTCATCTTGGTCATTTATGTGGATTATGGAATTTGGGACTGGTTCACATTCTAATTTTCTATTTAAAAAAAAAAAAACATACCTGTTGACTAGCCATGCCTATGTTGAGGAGAGACTTCCTTCTCCAAAACCATGTGCTGCCATTTTACATCAATTTAGTCCATGAATCTCTAATGAAAACTTTATTGAAAGTCAAATAAGCAGCATTGCTGTATATTTTGTTTTGTATAGGGGGACCACTTTAGATACCTTGGTGTTAAAAACTTAAATCAATTTGTTAGGAAATAACATTCTCTTGAGTCTTTATTTAGACCCATTTATCAAGTTAATGATCATCAAGAGAACTTCATAATGCATCCATTAATTTTCTTATCAAGATCAGGCAAATGTATTGTAAATTTTATGCTAAGGATTTATTTCATTTTTTAAATTGTATCAAACTGACCATCTTCCACCTTTGTAGTTACTGTAGACATTAGACACACATGCTAATGGATTATTAAATAACTCTGCATTCCAATAGGTCTTGTTATTGATCTAAGTAAAGCTTTCAGTACAGTAGACTGCAACATCCTACTCCCTAACCCTTTCATTCTCCATACCCCCATATTTACAAGTGCCGAGTGTCCACATTTAACCCTTTGGGGGTCGACAGGCCCTCTCCCAAACTCGTTCTCAGGGTCGAAATTTTTTTGTAAAAAAAATTATATTTTCATATGAAATGATAGAGAATCTTTTTCCAATCATAACGACACCAAAAGTATGAAATTTGAAGGAAAACTTACAGAATTATGCTCTCGCGAAGTAATCGGTCTCTACGCTATTTATGCATCGGTGATTTCGCCCACATTTAGACTTATTTTTGGCGAATTCCAATGTTCCAGTCTACTAAAATCATAGCTATTTCGCTAGAACTCCATTTCTTCTATCGATTGAGTACAAGAAACCGCCCATTTACCAATTTCAACTACCCAAAAAAGTGGTCAGAAATTGGCAGTTTGGCCAATTTCTCACAAATTTCAAACGATGCCAATTTCAAAATGGGGTCCAGAATAAACAAGGCAGACATTCCTGGCACTAAAATAACATCTCTGTTCATTAGTCACGTCTCCAGGCCCCTCTTACATTAATTTTGCTTTCCATTTTGAATTTTTATTCTCACAGAAAAATAGAAGATTTACTGTTATGTATACAACTGCATCATTGTAAAAATGGTATAAATAATATCACTGCACTTGTGAAAGAATATTAAGACTCACCAGTTGACTTGTATTGGATGCATGGCGTGATTTGTTTACTCTTGAACATCGGCAAAAATCGAACATTTTCGCTACTTTGAGCTCAATTTCAAGGTATTTGTCATCGTAAAACCAATCAAAATCATCTCTATTTCTGTCAAATATCTTCCATTCTATCAAATGAGACCAAGAAAACAAGAATACAACAATAAATACCATACGAAAATAGACTGCAAAGTCGCTGTTTTAACCCTTTCAGGGTCGAGACCCCGATTCTTAACTCACTCTCAGGGTCGAAACATTTTCGGAAAAAAAAATAATTTTATCTTATGAAATGATAGAGAATCTTTTTCCGATTATAACGCCACCAAAATTATGAAATTTGATGGAAAACTAACGGAATTATGCTCTCGCAAAGTTAGCGGTATCGATGCTATTTACGCATCGGCGATTTCGCCGACTTTGAGGCCTATTTTCGGCAAATTCCAATGTTTCAGTCTACTAATATTATAGCTATTTCACTAGAACTCCATTTCTTCTATTGACTGAGTACAAGAAACCACCAATTTGCCGATTTCAACTACCCAATAAGGTGGTCAGAAATTGGCAATTTGTCCAATTTCACACAAATTTCAAAAGATGCCAATTTCAAAATAGGGTCCAGAATAAACGAGACAGACATTCCTGGCAATCGAATAACATTTTATCTGTCCATTAGTCACGTCTCCAGGCCCCTCTTACATTACTTTTGCTTTCCATTTTGAATTTTTATTCTCACAATAAATTGAAGATTTATTGTTATGTATACTACTGCATCATTGTAAAAACGGTATAAATGACATCAGCACACTTGTGCAAGAATATTAGAGTCGCCAGTTGATGTGTATTGTACGTGTGGCGTGATTTGTTTACTCTTGAACATCGCCAAACATCGAACATTTTCGCTACTTTGCGCTCAATTTCTAGGTACTTGTCATTGAAAAACCAATCACAATTATCTCTATTTCTCTAATATATCTTCCATTCTATAAAATGAGACCAAGAAAACGAGAATATAATCATAAATACCATACGAAAATAGACTGCAAAGTCGCTGTTTTAAACCGAAAATACGGTCGGAGTTTTTTTTCCTCATTATGCACTGTGTGGTGCAGGATTTTTTTTATACTGCGCACACTGACCGCACAGACCCATTCTCTCACATCTAGGCCTACCAGCCTGTTTCTGCTTGATTTGAGGGCGCTAGAATTTAGGCGTACTAGTACGTCAAACGCCCTGGCGTGTAAGCCGTACTAGTACGTCAAAAACCCTCAAAGGGTTAAACAAAAAATACGGTCAGTTTTTTTTTTCATTACGCAGTGTGTGCTGCAGGATTTTTTTTATACTGACCACACAGACCCATTCTTTCATAAGTAGGCCTACCAGCCGTTTCCCGCTTAATTTGAGGCCGCTAGAATTTATGCGTACTAGTACGGCACCGACCCTGGCGCGTAAAACGTACTAGTACGGCACCGACCCTGGCGCGTAAAACGTACTAGTACGGCACCGACCCCGAAAGGGTTAAGAAAGTTTTTCTTCTGAAATGATAAGAGAATCTTTTTCTGAAGGTAATGATGCCAAAAATATGAAATTTAGTGGAGAACTTGCAAAATCACACAGGCGCAAAGCTAGCAGTTTAGGCTTAATTTACGCATTGGTGATTTGCCGAGCTCTGTTTTAAGTCAATTTCCATTGCTCAATTTGATGAAATTCTTAGCTATTTCTCCAATATGCCTTCCATTCTGCTGCTTGAGCACATGAAACTGCTCATTCAGTTATCAAAACTACCCCATAAAGTGCACGGAAGTTGGTAATTTGGCCAATTCTATGCAAAATAAATAAAAATTGCAATTTAAAAAGAGTAAAATAAACATTCCAGGCACTAAAACAACATTTCCTTTGCTCATTAATCATGTCCCCAAGCCTATCCTATAATACACTTGCCTTCCAATTTGACTTCATCACACAAAAAATTTAAGTTTTACTGTATTTCTTGGATAAAACATAACCTTGAATAATTAGTCATGATTTATGGCTTCCCAATACAGTGGGCCCTCACTATTCGAACACTCCAAAACTCACCCTCATTCCAGAATGCTGTTCAAGTGCTGTTACCAAACAAATTTATTCCCATAAGGAATGATGTAAATTAGTTTAGTCCATTTCAGACCCCCAAAAATACATTTATAAAAGCACTTACAATAATAAACTTACATAAAAGGGCGAGTTTTGGAGTGTTCGAATAGTGAGGGTCCACTGTAATTGAATCAGATCTAGTAAAAAAAACTCATAAAATGGACCAGTGGATAGGGGGGGGGGAGGAGCTGTACTTGTCCTCAGGAAAATTGGCAAAAATCAAATTTCTCCTACTTTGACACCAATTTCAAGCTACTTTTGGCCCTGGAACCAACTAAAATCATCTTGTTTTCAGTATGTCTTCCATTCTATCAAATGATACCAATAAACAGTCAATATAACCACAAAAACTATCCTAGAAAGCACCTTAATGTCTTTCAAACCAAACTCAAGGTAAATTTTGCTTTTCCCATCATGCATTGCTTGGCACAGGATTTTTTTATACTGTACACATTCACTGCATAGAGCATATACTATCATATCTAGTGTAAAATTTATCGCTTACAGCTTATCTGAGTGAGTTGAGCTGATGATGTAGATCTATGTGACAGACCCTGGTGTCAATAATGTAGTTCTACTTGATGGACAATGAAAGGGTTAAACTAGAGCAACATGCACACCAACTATAAATAAAGCTTTTTCTTTCAATCAGCTTATTAACATAGAGGGGGTACAGAGCAGCATCCTAAGATTGCTTTTATTTCTCCTTTACATTAATGACCTATGAAACTCATCCCAGCAACCTAAACCAGTTTTATTCATAGAGGACACTACCTTTGTCATCTTGTATCCAGTTCCAGCTGAATTCTACAATATAGTCAATGTTAAGTTAGAAAAGTTATCATCTTGGATGCTGATAAACACTCAATATTGAATAAACCTGCTATATAATGGTTGGGAATAAAGGTGAATTAATCAGCCAGACATAAATAATACACACATTGAAAGACAAGATGAAGGGAAGCATTTGGATATTTCCTTTGAGAGCAAACAAATTTAACAAACACATCCAGCACATATCTAAGAAATTTTCCAAGCCGGGCACATCCTTTCCAAAATAGGCTGTGTATCAAACATAACTACATATTCTGTCCTCTTTAAGGGGGGCTCCTTGTCGCGGTAAAGAGGCTATCGGTCTGAGGAATTGGACCTCTTGGTCTTCTTCCTCAGACCGAACCTAATTACCCCCCAATCCCCTCTCCCCTTTCCCATCTTCCCCTTTCCTCCTCCTCCTCCTCATCCCTCCCTTATTTCCTTCCCATTTTTACCCTGGGAACTTCTCTCCACAGGCATTCTAGTTCCTAGGTAGGGGGAAGGGTACCGTGGTCCAATCCCATTCCGTTGAGGTTCTTGGCGGTGGTGTAGTTTGCCGTGGAATCTGTATCGCCTGGGGATGTCCCGATCCCCCTCCGGTCTCCCGGGGGGTGGTCTTGGGTATCTTTTCTGCGACGGGTGTATCTCTGGAGGTCACCTTTCGGATTCCGGGGGTGGTGGCCAAAGGCGGTATTCTTTGTGGCGGATAATCGGCCGCCCTCTCTTTTGTCCGCCGAGGTGGCTCTGTGGATGTGAGGTTGCTATCCCGGATTGCTGGTTTACTGGCATGAAGGGTAGGGTATGGCACGGGTTCCATGCAGCATCTGCAGTACTTGCGGTGTTGAGGTCCTCTTGGGCGCAGAGGGGGATTTACGCCCCTTTCATTAATCCTAGGAACTATTCCTCCACGTTCCCCCTTTTTTTTATTTTTTTTTTTATTTTTATTTTCTTTCTTTTTTTTTTTCTTAAAAACAAAAAGAAAGAAGTAACCTAACCATGGATGCCCTAATCTGTGAACCTACCCCCGGGCCCCTTGATACCGCACCTAGTTCTGACCCTACCTCATTAATGGACAACTCTTCGGACAACCCTAATACCCCTGTACCTCTTGCTGGTGCTGGTTCGTCACCTGCTTCAGGTACCGGGGATCCGACTGGCCCTTTCGATACGTCTGACCTAAGCTCTTCTCTGACCTTGATTCCAGCTTCTTCCTTAACGGTGCAGCAATTTTCAAATTGCCCACCTGTCACACGTCGGACCGCCTCTGGTCCCTCATCCAAACGACCAAGACCCTTACATGATGACTCGACACTTCCTGCTCATTCATCTCAGAAACGACTAGCTCGTCACACACTCCCCGTAAATGCTGTTTCACACCACTCAATGGACAAAGTTTTTTTTTACTCTACGACCGACCTCTCCTAATACCTATCTTTCCGATCATAGTATTGGTAAAGCTCTCCTACGCCATGTAGGTAAAGATATCTCATTTCACGCTCTCAAGAGTGGCACTCGCATCATCACGGTCCAGAATGCTGGCCAAGCTCGCGATCTTTCTCTTCTTACTACCTTTGATACTATTCCTATCACCATTGACAAGCATCATTCTCTTAATTCTTGTAGTGGTACTGTCATTTTACCCCACACCATTGTCCAATGGAATTTCCAGACATGTGGTGATGACATTTTTGGAGCAGCTTGAGCTCCAAGAACTCCCTATCCTTAACCCTTTGGGGGTCCAAGGGGGGTCTCTGAAACTTGTTCTCAGGGTCCATGAATTTAAAATTTTTTTTTTTTTTTTTATGGAATGATAGAGAATCTTTTTCCGATCATAACGCCACAAAAAGTATGAAATTTGATCGAAAACTAACGGAATTATGCTTTCGCGAAGTTAGCGGTAGCCATGACACTTAGGCATCCGCGATTTCGCCCACTTTGAGCCCTATTTTCGGCACATTCCAATGTTTGTGTACTAAAATTATAGCTATTTTGCTAGAACTCCATTTCTTCTATCGATTGAGTACAAGAAACCGCCTATTTACCAATTTCAACTACCCAAAATAGTGGTCAGAAAATGGCAATTTGGCCAATTTCACACAAATTTCAAACGATGCCAATTTCTAAATAGGATCCATAATAAACAAGACAGACATTCCTGGCACTAAAATAACATCATCTCTGTTCATTAGTTATGTCTCCAGGCCCCTCTTACATTACTTTTGCTTTCCATTTTGAATTTTTATTCTCACAAAAAAATAGAAGATTTATTGTTATGTATACAACTGCATCATTGTAAAAATGGTATAAATAATATCAGAGCACTTGTGCATGAATATTAGACTCACCAGTTGATGTGTATTGGATGCATGGTGTGATTTGTTTACTCCTGAACATCGTCAAAAATCGAACATTTTCGCTACTTTGAGCTCAATTTCAAGGTACTTGCTATTGTCAAACCAATCAAAATCATCTCTATTTCTGTAATATATCTTCCATTCTATCAAATGAGAACAAGAAAACGAGAATACAACAATAAATACCATACGAAAATAGACTGCAAAGTCGCTGTTTTAAACCAAAAACAGTCAGTTTTTTTTTCCTCATTATGCACTGTGTGGTGCAGGAATTTTTTTTATACTGCGCACACTGACCACACAGACCCGTTCTATCACATCTAGGCCTAACAGCCTGTTTCTGCTTGATTTGAGGGCGCTAGAATTTAGGCGTACTAGTACGTCAATAACCCCAGTGCGTAAGACGTACTAGTACGACCAAAACCCCGAAAGGGTTAAGGTTGACACTTTTGTCCTCCCTGCCAATAAGCGAAGACATTATCCTTGCAATATAGCTCGTTTAACATTTGACTGTCGTGAACTCCCACCTTCGGTCTACATTGCGGGTCAATGTTTACAAGTTCGAAAGGTGACCCCTACACCACAACAGTGTAGAAACTGCTGGTGTTTTGGTCATCCAGCGAAATATTGCAGGTCCATGGCCGAATGCCCAGTCTGTGGTGCCGACGACCATGCCAGTCCTTCTTGTACTCTACCTCCCTCTTGCCTTAACTGTCATGAGGCACATCCATCGTACTCTCGCCGTTGTCAGGTTTACCTGAATGAGCGGGAAATCCGTTGTCTCAAAGAGGCGGAAGGCTTCTCATATGCTATGGCTGTCTCTATCTACTTCATGGGAGACTTCCCCGTATTTCCTATTCTTGTATTGCTAAACGTCGCCCCACTTCTGGGGTCTCAACTTTCTCGACTTCCTCTGTGGTTACAACATCCTCCGTCACCCCTGTCTGAAATCCTTTTGCTGTTCTTGGCTCCGAGGTCCCTACCTCGGCATCCCATACTGTCCACTGTCCTTCCTCTACTCACTCGCACAGTTTTGTGTGTCTACACGCTCTCACCCCCACCTAAGTCTCAGCGCCCCTCTTCTTCTCATAAGTCCGGCAAAAAATCCCTATTGCCGGGTTCTTCGCCTCCGACTATTTCTGTAACGTGTGTGGAGGTTCATTCTCCTCCTCGTTCAATATCTTCATCCCCTGTCCCCTCTCAGGCTCCTTCCCTGACTGTTCCTCCCCAGGCCACTTCCACTCCTGTCCCCTCCCAAGCCCCTTCGACAGTTTCCTCTTCCATCTCCTCGCCCTCTACTTTAGTACAGTCTATAGTCTCCCCGAAGGTTGCTCACTCTCCTTCCATTTCTAATGTACATAGTCCCACATTCTGCATCTTTGTCTTCCGAAAATCTGGAAGTTATCACAGAATTTATTGCAGAGTCTGGAACGTTGATGGACACCGCTCCACCTTCAGTTCCTCCTCCTCTCTCTTCTCCGTCTACACCCCTCCTTCCTTCACAGCTTCCCACTCCTCTGATTACGAGTCTTCCGCTGCATCCATACGTGGACTTTTCTAACCCTAGTCCATAGATACCTCTAACTTCGACTTCTATCTTTCTCTCTATAAATCATGGCTTATTTGCAGTGGAATTTCCGAGGCCTCAGAGGTAACCGGGGTGAGCTTCAGGTGTTGCTCTCCCAGTTTTCCCCTGTTGGTGTCTGTTTGCAAGAACCCAAATTGCAATCCTCTGTTATCCGTCCCTTTTCAGGCTATGATTTGTTATATTCATCGGATCCTTTTTCCGATGGAACCTTTAACGAAAGTGCTCTTCTTATACGCACTGGTGTTCCATACCATCAGCTTTATGTTCATTCTTCTCTACATTACACCGCAGCCCGTATCCACTTGAATAAGTGGTATACACACTGTTCTTTATATCTCTCCCCTTCGTGAGCATTTTCTATCCCAGATGGAAATAAATGGTATAAAATACCGACACAATGGAAAAATAAACACATAAGCAGTATAATGTGATCCTTTATTGACAACGTTTCACCCACGCAGTGGGCTTTATCGAGTCACAGACAGATCTACCTGGAAAATGAGTAACATGAATATACAGTAGTATTTGATCTATATTACAACGATTACCCAGAAGTGGAGCTTAGACCAAATTACCTTAAAAGCTGATTTACATGTAAGACAGTATAGTGTATAGTCATGGAGAAAGCTGCATGAAGTCTTAAAAGTAGTGTGATAGTTTAAAACCTTGTGTGACTTAAAGGACCTGCAGTGTTCCATTCTTGAGTTCTAGGTGGGATAGCGTTGAAGAAGTTTCTTGGCAATAGGTTCAGCTATGTTGTAGAAGCCGTTGTTCTGGTTGAAGTTGTTGGATATACAGATAAGTGATGATTCCAGGATTCTTCGGTACTGTGTGTTGTCTTCTGGCTATGAGTCTTGCGTTTCTTTAGTTGATTAAATGGTTGTGTAAATTTCGTGTTGAACACAGGCATTTCTTGAGTCAGATCTGCCTCTACTGGTGTTCTGAAATGTGTGTTTGGAGGTCTCTGGATGTTTCGCCGACGTATAATTTGCTGCAGCCATTACAAGGGATTGTGTATACCCCTGCCGTGGATTGAAGCTTTTCCTGTCTGTTACTGGTAATGTCCTTGATGGTGGTGGATGTGGAGGTGGATACTCGGAATGAGGTCTTAGAAAAAATGCTGGAAACGTGTTTGGAAATGGAGTTGGTGGGAAGGACTATGTATCTCTTCTCAGCAGTGTCTTCTCTGGGTGTGTTGAAGATGTTTAATGCCCGTCGTCTGCAGTCTCTAATGAAGTGACGAGGATAGTGAAGTCACACAAGGTTTTAAACTATCACACTACTTTTAAGACTGTCACATGCAGCTTTCTCCACCTGACCCGGCTATCCCAGATGTTGATTTTCTGGTTTCTTCCTTGCCGCCACCCTTTCTATTACTTGGCGATTTTAACGCACACCATTTTCTTTGGGGAGGGTCTCTCTGTGACTCTCGTGGCGTTCAGTTGGAGGCATTTCTTGCTTCTCTCCCCCTTCATGTTTTAAATACGGGTAATCCTACCCATTTTGATCCCCGAACTCATTCTTTCTCCTGCATCGATCTTTCCATCATCTGCTCTTCATCAACTGTCCTTGACTTCACCTGGTCTGTCCTCCCGGACTTGCATAATAACGATCATTTCCCAATCATCCTTAGGCCTCCTTCGTATTCTCTACCTCCTCGTAGCCCACGCTGGGAATTTGACCGGGCGAAATGGGACCTTTACGCACATCTTACTGCCTTTCATGAGGTTCCTTCCTCGTCCTCCATTGATGAGGGTTTACATCTCTTTTCGTCCTCCGTCTTCACGGCAGCTTCACATTATATCCCCCAAACCTCGGGCAAGCATTCTCAGAAGTGCGTGCCTTGGTGGTCTCCTGCTTGTGCTCGGGCAGTACATTTGAAACGCGCTGCGTGGGGCAGGTATCGGTATAACAGAACCACAGTGAGACTTCTTGATTTTAAGCAGAAGAGAGCAATTGCTCGCCGTGTCATACGTGACGCTAAACGCATTTGCTGGCGAGATTACGTTTCTACGGTCACTTTTGCTTCCTCAATGAGTGCAGTCTGGAAGAAAGTGCGGAAATTGAGTGTT
The DNA here is from genome assembly GCA_009830355.1 of Cherax destructor. NCBI lineage: Eukaryota > Metazoa > Arthropoda > Malacostraca > Decapoda > Parastacidae > Cherax > Cherax destructor. Next base: position 3,842 of record WNWK01006960.1, on the reverse strand, counting down.
AAATTCTCCCCCGACCCGGCTCCTGTTCTTCAGGTTGCAGGTGTCGATATAGCACACCCTCTTGCTGTTGCGACTGAAATTGGTAATCATCTGGTCCGCATTTCTCAGGGGCTCCATCTATGCCCCTCGTTCCTTTCTTCTAAGTCTGCCAGCGAGTTAAAGCTATTAGATTTTTCTTCTCTCAGAGAAGAATCTTATAATGTGCCTTTTACCCTTCATGAACTGGAGGCAACACACACTGCTTGCCGATCATCGGCAGCTGGGCCAGACGGCATACATATTCGTATGCTACAGCATTTACATCAGTCTGCTCTTACTATCCTCTTATGACTCTTTAATCTTATATGGTCGCAAGGAGTTATTCCCCAGCTGTGGAAGTCTGCTATTGTTCTCCCTTTTCGCAAACCGGGTACTACGGGACATGATACCTCCCACTACCCCCCATCGCTCTTACCAGTGCAGTTTGCAGGGATGGAACGTCTAGTTAATAGACGTTTGATGTGGTATTTAGAGACTCACAGTAGTCTCTCCACTAGTCAATATGGCTTTTGTAAGGGCCGTTCTGCCATTGACCCCTTAATGCGCTTGGATACGTATATTCGTAATCCCTTTGCCAATAACCACTCGGTTATCGCCATCTTTTTCGATCTTGAGAAGGCTTATGACAACTTGGAAGTATAATATCTTGACCCCGGCCCACTCCTTAGGCCTCCGAGGCAATCTACCATATTTCCTTAAGGCTTTCTTAACTGAAAGACATTTCTGTGTCCCGGTTAGTAATGAGCTTTCCCCGGAATTTGTCCAAGCTGAAGGTGTCCCCAAGGGTTGTGTTCTGAGCACAACACAATTTCTCCTTGCTATAAATAATCTGGCATCAGTTCTCCCATCCAACATTTGGTCATCGCTTTATGTGGATGACTTTGCTATAGTTTGTACGGGTGCTGACTGTCGCTTTATTGCAGTTTCCCTCCAGCATGCAGTCAACTGAGTTTCTTATTGGGCCACCTCTCACGGGTTTAAAATTTTCTAGTAGCAAAACTCATCAAATTACGTTTACTAGACGTTCAGTGGTCTCTGATCATCCGTTGTACCTATACGGCTCACGTATCCCAGAACGTGATAGTCAGGTTTCTTGGCCTCCTGTTTGACCGTCGATTGTCCTAGAAACCTCACATTACCTCTCTTAAGGCAACTTGTCACAGCCGGCTGAACCTCCTTAAAACCCTTGCACATCTTTCATGGGGAGCTGATTGTAGAACTCTCCATCGTCTACATTCAGCCCTAATTTTATCAAAACTCGATTATGGTGACCAGATATATTCGGCGTCCTTCCCTGCTACTCTTTCCATCCTTAATCCCATCCATCACCAGGGATTATGCTTATTCCTTGGTGCATTTCGTTCTTCCCCGGTTGAGAGCCTCTATGTAGAAGCGAACATTCCCTCCTTGTCCGATCGTCGTGATGCACATTGCATTCGCTATTATGTTCGCTCTCATGACCTCTGCAATCCTTCCATGTATAGGATTGTTACAGACGTTAGTAGACGCTCTTTATTTGTTCGTCGCCCCTGCTTACTTTTTCTCTTCGTCTACATTCACTCCTGTCTTCCCTTCAGCTACCACCTCTATATGTTCATGTGACATCTCCCTTTCCCCTAACCCCTTGGGAAGTTCCTGCTGTCCGTGTCTGTTCTATTCCTCTACCTTGCGCGAAAGCCCGCCTATCTACGGTGGCTTCTCGCTCTTTTTTTCTAGACCACTTCCGTTCTCATTCCCATGCCATCGCAGTATACACCGATGGTTCAAAGTCATCTGACGGCGTCGGATTCGCAGCAGTGTTTCCGGACAGCGTTGTACGAGGGCATCTATTACCCTCGGCTAGCATATTTACGGCTGAATTGTATGCCATTCTTGTGGCACTTATCCGTATTGCATCTATGCCTGTGTCACCATTTGTGGTTGTTTCAGACTCCCTTAGTGCTTTACAGGCTATCCGTAAAATTGATACACCTCACCCCCTAGTTCTTCGTATCCACCTTTGGTTACGCCGTATCTTTAGCAAGCATAAAGATATTGTTTTTTGTTGGGTCCCTGGTCATGTTGACGTACAGGGCAATGAACAGGCAGACACTGCTGCGGGTCAGCAGTACATGACCTTCCAGTTTCATAGAGGTGTTCCTTTCACGGACTATTTTGCGGTCATTGCTACCCACCTTCGCACCCGTTGGCAAAACGCTGGTCTGACCTGCTGAATAACAAACTTCATTCTATTAAACCGGTTATAGGTTTCTGGCCTTTTCTTGTCACTAATGTCGAGGTTGGGAGACTACTCTCTCCCGTCTTCGCATCGGCCACACTCGCCTTACTCACGGGTATCTCATGGAGAGGCTCCCTGCCCCTCTCTGTGAGCATTGTCAGGTTCCAGTGTCTGTTCGACATATCCTGTTGGACTGCCCCACTATCAACGAGCACGCAGAATTTACCTCCAACGACGTCTTCTCTGCGGCCCTTTCTTTACCTTCCCTTCTTGCAGATGGACCTCCTTAATCCTGACTCTCTTGTTGACTTTTTGACAGAAACTGACTTACTACACAAACTCTGAAGATTATACCTCTAGCACCTCCCTCAGTCCCTTCTACCTCGATCTCTTGCTACCCTCCACCCCTGCACTACCCACCGTCATCTTGCACTCCATACCCTACTAATCGTCCATCTCCCTCTTACAACACACTCTCCCTGCATCCTACAATAACCTGCAGCGCTGTATAACCCCTGTGGTTTAGCGCTTCTATTTGATTATAATAATAATACATGAGTGACGCTGGTGTCAATAATGGAGATCTACGTAAGAGAGAATGAAAGGATTAAGCTCAGTGGGTCGCAGGGAAGAAACCCAAGTGCAGCCTACCATGATTGGACGTAAACCAATCCTTTCACTCTTTATGAAGTGTAATAACAAGAAAGATACAAGAATAATTAAATGTTTTTTAGCATCATCAACTGGGAGAACATTAGGCCACAGACAAGGCAGTTTTAACCCTTTCAGGGTCCATGCCGTAGTTCTACGGCTTTGAGTTGAGGGTCCAAACTGTAGTTCTATGCCATGAGCTCAGCTCACTCAGAAAAGCTGTCTGTGGTAAATTTGGGCCTAGATATGAGAGAATACATCTATGTGGTAAGTGTGCACCACATAAAACAAATCCTGCAGCACACAGTGCATAATGAGAGAGAAAAAATGAGACCGTAATTTTCAATTAAAACAGCGACTTTGTAGTGTTTTTTGTATGTTTTTATAGTTGTATTTGCGATTTCTTGGTCTCATTTTATAGAATGGAAGATATATTACAGAAATAGAGATAGTTTTGATTGGTTTTAGTACTGGAAATGGCTTGAAACTGAGCTCAAAGTAGTGGAAATGTTAAATTTTTGCTGATGTTCAAGAGTAAACAAATGACCTCAAACGTCTAATACACGCCAGATGGTGGGTCTAATATACGTTCACAAATGTGGTGATATTATTTATACAATTATTACAATATTTCAAACAGTAAATCTTCCATTTTTTGGTTTGAATAAAAATTCATTGTGAATAAAAAATCAAAATGGAATTAATTTGTAAAGATGAAAACGTAACTAATGAACAGAGGAAACGTTAGTTTAGTGCCAGGAATGCCTGCATTGTTTATTCTGCATCCTATTTTGAAATTGGAATATTTTTAACTAAATTGGCTAAATTACCAATTTTCGATCACTTTATTTTGTAGTTGAAACAGTTGACTGGGCAATTTCTTGTGCTCAGTCGTTTGAATAGAAGTAATACTAAACGAAATAGCTAAGAATTT
>WNWK01006959.1:82500-99500 GCA_009830355.1 Cherax destructor | reverse complement strand
GTTGGGCCCACTTAAATTTTCCCTTCCTTTTGAATTTCCCTTCCATATTTATATGTTGGGGTTATCAAGCTCTGCTGCTCCTACGATAACGACACACGCTCACGTTGGCAGGAGCGTGCCTCGACACCCCACCCCGCCAACACACCTAGTAGGACACACACACACCTCACACCAGGAGCTGAGTCTGACCCTGCAACCACAAATAGGTGAGTACATAGAGAGTTGGTTAGACCTCGCTCTTTTGAGAGATAACTCGTACGTGTCTGGACCCTCAAGGAAGACAGTCGACTCAACTAATTGTGATGTTCCTGTTTTACTGTGTGTGTGTGTGTGTGTGTGTGTGTTATCCATTTTGTCCTAGGCACATGTCGATTTGACACTAGGCCTGTTGTATGTGTGTGTTGTAAGAAACACTTCGAAATGTTTCCGCCCGCGGTTGAACCGGCCCTCCGTGCGTGAAGCGAGCGCTAGCCACCATGCCATCGGGGCGTGTTGTGTGTGTTGTATGTGTGTGTGTGTGTGTGTGAGTGTGTATTTGTACTCACCCTATTTGTGGTTGCAGGGTCGAGTCATAGTATGTGTGTGTGTGTGTGAGTGTGTGTGTGTGTGTGTGTATGTGTGTGTGTGTGTATGTGTGTGTGTGTGTGTGTGTGTGTGTGTGTATGTGTGTGTGTGTGTGTGTGTGTGTGTGTGTGTATGTGTGTGTGTGTGTGTGTGTGTAAGGGGGTGATGACCTTATGTGCATAATATTTTCAAAGTGTTTATTTGCGTGTTTTAATATGCTTCTTCAAGAGTTTTAAGTTGTTTATTAATGCGTATCTCAATTTTTAAAGTGTTTTAATGTTTAGTAAGATGTTTTAACGCTTCTTAAAGTGTTTTAACGCTTCTAAAGTGTTTTAACGCTTCTTAAAGTGTTTTAACGCTTCTTAAAGTGTTTTAACGCTTCTTAAAGTGTTTTAACGCTTCTTAAAGTGTTTTAACGCTTCTTAAAGTGTTTTAACGCTTCTTAAAGTGTTTTAACGCTTCTTAAAGTGTTTTAACGCTTCTTAAAGTGTTTTAACGCTTCTTAAAGTGTTTTAACGCTTCTTAAAGTGTTTTAACGCTTCATGTTTTAACGCTTTTAAAGTGTTTTAACGCTTCTTAAAGTGTTTTAACGCTTCAAAGTGTTTTAACGCTTCTTAAAGTGTTTTAACGCTTCTTAAAGTGTTTTAACGCTTCTTAAAGTGTTTTAACGCTTCTTAAAGTGTTTTAACGCTTCTTAAAGTGTTTTAACGCTTCTTAAAGTGTTTTAACGCTTCTTAAAGTGTTTTAACGCTTCTTAAAGTGTTTTAACGCTTCTTAAAGTGTTTTAACGCTTCTTAAAGTGTTTTAACGCTTCTTAAAGTGTTTTAACGCTTCTTAAAGTGTTTTAACGCTTCTAAAGTGTTTTAACGCTTCTTAAAGTGTTTTAACGCTTCTTAAAGTGTTTTAACGCTTCTTAAAGTGTTTTAACGCTTCTTAAAGTGTTTTAACGCTTCTTAAAGTGTTTTAACGCTTTTTAACGTGGATTAAGTTTCGTAACGTGTTTTAATGTTTCTGTGTCTCCCTCTCCATCTTTCCCTCTGTGTCTCCCTCTCCATCTTTCCCTCTCTGTGTCTCCCTCTCCATCTTTGTCTCCATCTTCCTTTCTCTGTCTTCCTCTGTCTCTCTTCATCATTCCATCCTTGTGTCTCCCTCTCTCTATGTCGCCCTCTCCATCTCTCCTCTCTATGTATTCTCTGGCACTGTATCTCTTGGCACTGTATCTCTCTGGCACTGTTCTGGCACTGTTCTCATCGATTATCTCACAGTTGCCACAGACCTTAATTGGCTCTGCCTCTGACACTCTTCTTCCCAGACTGACACTGTAATTACCAGATTTTACCTTCCTTCCTGTTTACTGAGGCTCCTCCCTCCCTCTCTCTCTCTCTCTCTCTCTCTCTCTCTCTCTCTCTCTCTCTCTCTCTTTTCTCTCTCTCTCTCTCTTATTCTCTCTCTTTTCTCTCTCTCTCTCTCTCTCTCTCTCTCTCTCTCTCTCTCTCCTTGGAGGCATTTTCTGCCTCTTCTCCTCTCTTGAATTGCTTTAATGTCAATTCTTAAGACACTCGTCCTCTTTGCCACCTTGCTATTATTATTATTATTAATATTATTATTATTATTATTATTATTATTATTATTATTATTATTATTATTATTATTATTATTATTATTATTATTATTATTATCGTAATTGTAATTATTACTTATATAAATATTATTAACAGTAATAGTATTACGTTATTATATTACTGTTGTAATTGTTGTTCGTCTTCTTCTTTTTTATTTCTTCTTCTTCTTCTTCTTCTTCTTCTTCTTCTTCTTCTTCTTCTTCTTCTTCTTCTTCTTCTTCTTCTTCTTCTTCTTCTATTATTATTATTATTATTATTATTATTATTATTATTATTATTATTATTATTATTATTTTTATTATTATTATTATTATTATTATTATTATTATTATTATTATTATTATTATTATTATTATTATTATTATTATGATGATGATGATGATGATGATGATGATGATGATGATATTATTATTTATTATTATTATGATGATGATTATTATTATTCTTGTTATCTTTCTTCAGTGATGTATAACAATACATTCATGTACGTTACTCTAGTCTTGATCCTACGGTTGGTGAAGTAATAAAAGGATTTTTTTGTGTGTGATCCTCTGTTGAAAAATCAATGTCAACATCCTCTCTGATTCCCTTCTGGAAGATTTGATTCCCTGAGCGGCGGCATTCAGACTCTTTTTCTGGTAGCCTCAGAGGCAGTGTTGTCTCCCAGTACCTCTTACGTCTGTTACTATTTCTCTTCCTTTTCTGAAAAGGTAACGACTGTTTCATTGGCAGCATGCCTAGGATTATGAGTAGGGCGAAACGTCGCCCTGGAGCATTCTCAGGTTCTCGAGAGACTGAGAGAGAGAGAGGGGCCGAAATGTGTCGATGTGACGTTCATTTGCTTGTGTCTTGGCTGGGTGGTAAACACAGTGTTTTGGTTCTCGAACCCCGTTAAGCATGAGTTAATTTGTGGGGGTTCCAGCGAAGTATTATCAAAGCAGCGAGAGCAGTGATCGAGGCTCGATCCTCCCTCCGCTAACCGCAGTTCAGTGGCAGAACATATGCGTGACTCTCTCTCTCTCTCTCTCTCTCTCTCTCTCGACCGACCGACCGACCGACCGACTCGACCGACCGGACCGACCGACCGACCGACCGACCGAGGTTTCTTGCTCCTAAAAAATGTATTTCTAGGACAGATACTGTCATTCTATTTTATTGTGATTCCAAAATACTTCCAATCTATTTCCGCGTAATTACTGAAAATGATACTGCACTTTCATCTATTATAAATTCTTTCAGTCTATTACCTAGCTACTGTAGTGTAAACACGGTGATTCCTGAATATAAAATCTCAATCTATCGCACTGTGATACTGTGATAGATAATCCCACTTAATTATGTTTTTGAGTATAAATTGATATAATGAGAAAATTATATCTGGATTAATTTTTTTGTGGTTTTGTAGAGATTTTATTTTTAACTTTACTGAACTATGTGTCTAAAAGCTGTTACCCTACATCAGCTGATTTACAAGCTATGTTATCGTACCTCAGCTGTCCAAAGCCCATCCTTATCTCAGGTACATTACCATCCTCCCAGGATGCCACTCACAGCAGTCCACTAACACCCAGGATGCCACCCACAGCAGTCCACTAACACCCAGGATGCCACTCACAGCAGTCCACTAACATCCAGGATGACACCCACAGCAGTCCACTAACACCCAGGATGCCACCCACAGCAGTCCACTAACACCCAGGATGCCACCCACAGCAGTCCACTAACACCCAGGATGCCACCCACACCAGTCCACTAACACCCAGGATGCCACCCACACCAGTCCACTAACACCCAGGATGCCACCCACACCAGTCCACTAACACCCAGGATGCCACCCACACCAGTCCATTACGACTGGGAGAACCAAGAACCACATGGGGGTCCAGAAACTTGGAGAGCCAAGATGATGGATGCGGTACTGGAAAACCTGATGCACCAACATGTCAGGGACACGACCAGAGTGAGAGGAGAAGATGAACCAGCAAGACTGGACCTTGTATTCACCCTGAACAGCTCAGATATTGAAGACATAACACACGAGAGCCCCCTGGGAGCCAGTGACCATATGGTGCTGAGCTTTGAGTACATTGTAGAGCTACAGGTGGAGAGGGAAAACGGTACCGAAAGAGACAAACCAGATTTTAAAAGAGGAAACTACACAGGCATGAGGAATTTCCTGCAGGAGGTTCAGTGGGAAAGGGAAATGGATGGACAGACAATAAATGAAATGATGGAATACGTAGGGTCAAAGTGCAAGGAGGCAGAGGAACGGTTTATACCCAGAGGAAAAGATTAAACGGGAAGGCCAGAAAGAGCCCCTGGTTTACCCAAAGGTGCAGGGAGGCAAAGACTCAGAGTGTCAGAGAATGGAAAAGGTACAGAAGGCAAAGAACCCAAGTAAACAAAGAGAGTAGTAGAAGAGCTAGAAACGAGTATGCACAGGTACGGAGGGAGGCCCAGAAACAGTACGAAAACGACATAGCATCGAAAGTTAAGTCCGACCCGAAGCTCATGTACAGTCACATCAGAAGGAAAACAACAGTTAAAGACCAGGTGATAAGGCTGAGGAGAGAAGATGGGGAACTCACAAGCAATGATCAAGAGGTATGTGAGGAGCTCAACTTGAGGTTTAAGGAAGTATTCACAGTGGAGGAAGGAAGGCAGCTGGGTAGACAGGATGGGGTGCGTCACCAAAAAGGGATGTATCAAGTGCTAGAGGGCATACACACAACTGAGGAGGAGGTGAAGCAGTTACTCAGTGACCTTGATACCTCAAAGGCGATGGGTCCGGACAATATCTCCCCGTGGGTTCTTCGGGAAGGAGCTGAGGTACTGAGTGTGCCACTTACCATAATATTCAACACATCCCTTGAAAATGGGCAGATACCTGAGGTATGGAAGAAGGCCAATGTAGTCCCCATCTTTAAAAAAGGAGACAGAAAAGAGGCACTAAACTATAGACCGGTGTCACTTACATGTATAGTGTGCAAAGTCCTGGAGAAAATCATCAGGAAAAGAATGGTGGAGCACCTCGAGCTGAACAGGATAATAAACACCAGACAGCACGGATTCCGGGAAGGCAAATCCTGTGTAACAAACCTCCTAGAGTTCTATGATAAAGTAACAGAGGTAAGGCAAGAGAGAGAAGGGTGGGTTGATTGCATTTTCCTGGACTGCAGGAAGGCCTTCGACACAGTTCCTCACATGAGATTAGTAAAGAAGTTGGAAGAACAAGCATGTATAACAGGAAGGGCACTGGAATGGATCAGGGAATACCTCACAGGGAGGCAACAACGGGTCATGGTGCGTGATGAGGTATCACAGTGGGCGCCTGTGACGAGCGGCGTACCGCAGGGGTCAGTCCTAGGACCAGTGTTATTCTTGGTATATGTAAACGACATGACGGATGGGATAGACTCAGAAGTGTCTCTGTTCGCAGATGATGTGAAATTAATGAGGAGAATCACATCGGAAGAGGACCAAGCAGGACTTCAAACAGACCTGGACAAGCTTGACATCTGGTCTAGCAACTGGCTTCTCGAATTCAATCCCACCAAATGCAAAGTCATGAAGATCGGAGAAGGACAAAGAAGACCGCTGACAGAGTACAGGCTAGGTGGACAAGGGCTACAAACCTCGGCAAAGGAGAAAGACCTTGGGGTGAGTATAACGCCAAGTACATCTCCGGAGGCACACATCAACCAGATAACTGCGGCAGCATATGGGCGACTGGCAAACCTAAGATTAGCGTTCCGTTACCTAAACAAGGAATCGTTCAAGACACTGTACACCGTGTACGTCAGGCCCATACTAGAATATGCAGCACCAGTCTGGAACCCACACCTGGTCAAGCACGTAAAGAAACTAGAGAAAGTGCAAAGGTTTGCGACAAGGCTAGTTCCACAACTCAGGGGTCTGTCCTATGAAGAAAGGTTGAGGGAAATAGGACTAACAACACTGGAGGAAAGAAGGGTCAGAGGAGACATGATAACGACATACAAAATACTGCGGGGAATCGACAAGGTAGACAGGGACAGGATGTTCCAGAGAGGGAACACAGAAACAAGGGGACACAACTGGAAGCTGAAGACTCAGATGAGTCAAAGGGATGTTAGGAAGCATTTCTTCAGCCACAGAGTAGTCAGGAAGTGGAATAGTCTAGAGAAAGATATAGTGGAGGCAGGAACCATACATAGTTTTAAGACGAGGTATGATAGAGCTCATGGAGCAGGGAGAGCAGAGACCCAGTAGCGGACAGCGAAGAGGCGGGGCCAGGAGCTGAGTCTCGACCCCTGCAACCACAATTAGGTGAGTACAATTAGGTGAGTACCCAGGATGCCACCCACACCAGTACACTAACAACTTGGACGCCACCCACACTAGTCCACTAACCTCCAGGATGCCACCCACACCAGTCCACTAACCTCCAGGATGCCACCCACACCAGTCCACTAACACCCAGAATGCCATCCACACCAGTCCATTAGCACCCAGAATGCCACCCACACCAGTACACCCACACCCAGGTACCTATCCACTATTCACCATCCCACACCCACAAAACTGTCTCCCGGCTTGCGATTGCTGAGCTTCATGTTACCTGTACACCACAAGTCAAGAATACTCTAATTACATACGTTCAGAAGTATACATACCTTCAAGTATATGCATATATGTATATATATATATATATATATATATATATATATATATATATATATATATATATATATATATATATATATATATATATATATATATATATATATATATGTTATTTATAATTGCTATAATCAATACAGTTGTATCTGTGGGCTTTAAAGTTAATTAATTGCTGTCGTTTAAACTCTAATTGCTATATGTTATTAAAATTAATTGCTTTACTTTAATTATGATTTTTTTATTTATTTCCTGTTTTATAGATTCAATTATGATTTTTATTAATTTTCTCTTTTATTCCTGTAATTTATAGGTTGTGTTTTAGTGGGAGGGGGAGAGGAAACAGTGGGAGGGGGAGAGGAAATAGTGGTAGGGGAGAGGAAACAGTGGGAGGGGAGAGGAAATAGTGGTAGGGGAGAGGAAATAGTGGGAGGGGAGAGGAAACAGTGGGGGGAGAGGAAACAGTGGGAAGGGTAGATGAAATAGTGGTAGGGGAAGGGAAACAGTGGAAAAGGAGAGGAAACAGTGGGAGGGGGAGATGAAATAGTGGGAGGGTATAGGAAATAGTGAGAGGGAGAGTAAATAGTGGAGGGAGAGAAAATAGTGAGAAGAGAGAGGAAATAGTCTGAGGGGAGAGGAAACAGTGGGAGGGGAGAGGAAATAGTGGAAGGGGAGAAAAATAGTGGGAGGGAGAGGAAATAGTGGGAAGTGGAGAGGAAACAGTGGGAGGGGTTGAGGAAATAGTGGGAGGGGAGAGGAAACAGTGGGAGGGAGGGAGGAAAGAGTGGAGGGGTAGAGGAAATAGTGGGAGGGGGAGAGGAAACAGTGGGAAGGGAGAGGAAATAGTGGGAGGGGGAGAAGAAATAGTGGGAGGGGAGAGGAAATAGTGGGAGAGGAGAGGAAATGGAGAGTGAGGGAAGAGGAGATAGTGGGAGGGGAAGGAAATAGAGAGTGAGGGGAAAGAAAATAGTGGGAAGGGAGAGGGAGGGGAGACTGAAATAGTGGGAGGGGAGAGGAAATAGCGGGATGGGGAGATGAAATGGAGAAGGAGTGGGAGGGAACATGCAGTGGGAGGGGGGAAGGAAATGGAGGAAAAAGATAGTGAAAATAGAAAGAAGAGTGGAAATAGAGAGAGAATGACATAAGAAAAAGAATGGGAGGCATAGATGAAATATAGAGGGAGGAGCAGAGAAAATAGACTGAGGGATGGAGGGAGCGGAGACAAAAATAGAAAGGAAGGCGAAGAGGTAATAAAGAGAGAGAAAGGGAAGAAGGGAGGAGAGAAAATAGAAATGATGAGAGAGGAAGCAACAGAGAGAACGGAAGAAAAGGAAACAGAGAGAACAGTAAGACTGAAATACAGTAGAATTTTGAGGAGAGACAATTTACAGTTCTCTCTCTCTCTCTCTCTCTCTCTCTCTCTCTCTCTCTCTCTCTCTCTCTCTCTCTCTCTCTCTCTCTAACACTTCACTAAGGTTCACTTATCTGTTACTAAAACAATGATTTCCAGACATTGTTGAACACTACTAGGAGCAGAAATACATATATTTTTATTTACAAACATCCTGCAACCCTGAGTTGCAGGAGAGGATAGAGGGGTTGCAGGAGAGGATAGAGGGGTTCTGGGGACGATTAGACGGGTTGCAGGGAAGAATTAACGGGTTGCAGGGAAGGATTAAGGGGTTGCAGGGGGAAGAGAGACGGGTTCGTTGATTGGTTAATTAGCTCTAAAACCAATCGGCCAATCGACTTTTACTCTGACAGTATATCAACTGCACACCACCAGTCAACAATACTTTTAATACCCACGACACTAATTAAAAAAAAAAAAAGTATATATATATATATATATATATATATATGTATGTGTGTGTGTGTGTGTGTGTGTGTGTGTGTGTGTGTGTGTGTGTGTGTGTGTGTGTGTGTGTGTGTGTATTTTATCCAAAATTAAAAGTGTAATACTATAAACAATGTTTCTTTTCAACATGAATAGGTTAGTTTTCAGTAATTTCAAAAGGACTGCCGTGAGCTCGCTGCCTCGCTCACACTTCTCAACGTAGACGGAATAATGTAAACACAGAACCATCAAGGAAAACGAGCAATGGAACGGCTGAGGTATTAAAATTGTGGGAGGTAGTTCACTGGTAAACAACTGTACTGCCTCCACCACTCACTTTCCTTGTTGCTGCTGCCTCAAGCACTCACTTTCCTTGTTGCTGCTGCTGCTGCTGCTGCCTCCAGCACTCACTTTCCTTGTTGCTGCTGCTGCTGCTGCTGCCTCAAGCACTCACTTCTTTGCTGCTGCTGCTTGCTGCTGCTGCCTCAGCACTCACTTTCTTGTGCTGCTGCTGCCTCCACCACTCACTTTCCTTGTTGCTGCTGCCTCCACCACTCACTTTCCTTGTTGCTGCTGCCTCCACCACTCACTTTCCTTGTTGCTGCTGCCTCCACCACTCACTTTCCTTGTTGCTGCTGCCTCCACCACTCACTTTCCTTGTTGCTGCTGCCTCAAGCACTCACTTTCCTGTTGCTGCTGCTGCTGCTGCTGCCTCCAGCACTCACTTTCCTTGTTGCTGCTGCTGCTGCTGCTGCTGCCTCAAGCACTCACTTTCTTTGCTGCTGCTGCTGCTGCTGCTGCTGCCTCAAGCACTCACTTTCTTGCTGCTGCTGCTGCCTCCAGCACTCACTTTCCTTGTTGCTGCTGCCTCCAGCACTCACTTTCCTTGTTGCTGCTGCCTCCAGCACTCACTTTCCTTGCTGCTGCTGCCTCCAGCACTCACTTTCTTTGCTGCTGCTGCTGCTGTCTCCAGCACTCACTTTCTTTGCTGCTGCTGCTGCTGCCTCCAGCACTCACTTTCCTTGTGCTGCTGCTGCCTCCAGCACTCACTTTCCTTGTTGCTGCTGCCTCCAGCACTCACTTTCCTTGTCTGGCTGCTGCCTCCACACTCACTTTCCTTGTTGCTGCTGCCTAGCACTACTTTCCTTGTTGCTGCTGCCTCAAGCCTCACCCCTTTCCTTGTGTGCTGCCATCTTCCTTGTTGCTGCTCCTCCACACTCACTTTCCTTGTCTGCTGCTGCCTCCAGCACTCACTTTCCTTGCTGCTGCTGCCTCCAGCACTCACTTTCCTTGTCTGCTGCCCTCAAGCACTCACTTCTTGCTGCTTGCTGCTGCTCTGTCCTCAACAGCACTCAGCTATCTGTTGCTGCTGCTCCAGCCTCACTTTCCTTGCTGCTGCTGCTCCAGCACTCACTTTCCTTGCTGCTGCTGCCTCAAGCACTCACTTTCTTTGCTGCTGCTGCTGCTGCCTCCAGCACTCACTTTCCTTGCTGCTGCTGCCTCCAGCACTCACTTCTTGTGTGCGCTGCTGCCTCCAGCACTCACTTCTTTCGCTGCTGCTGCCTCCAGCACTCACTTTCCTTGTTGCTGCTGCTGCTGCTGCCTCCAGCACTCACTTTCCTTGCTGCTGCTGCCTCCAGCACTCACTTTCCTTGCTGCTGCTGCCTCCAGCACTCACTTTGCTTGCTGCTGCTGCCTCCAGCACTCACTTTCCTTGTTGCTGCTGCTGCCTCCAGCACTCACTTTCCTTGCTGGTGCCTCCAGTACTCACCTTCCTTGCTGCTGCCTCCAGTACTCACCTTCCTTGCTGGTGCCTCCAACACTCACCTTCCTTGCTGGTGCCTCCAACACTCACCTTCCTTGCTGCTGCTCTCCAGTACTACCTTCCTTGCTGGTGCTCTCAACACTCACCTTCCTTGCTGGTGCCTCCAGACTCACCTTCCTTGCTGCTGCCTCACACTCACTTTCCTTGCTGGTGCCTCCAGCACTCACCTTCCTTGTGCTGCTCTCCATCTCACTCTTCCTTGCTGCTGCCTCCAGTACTCACCTTCCTTGCTGCTGCCTCCAGACTCACCTTCTTGCTGTGCTGCCTCCAACACTCACCTTCCTTGCTGTGCCTCCAACACTCACCTTCCTTGCTGCTGCCTCCATACTCACTTTCCTTGCTGTGTGCCTCCAACACTCACCTTCTTGCTGGTGCCTCCAGTACTCACCTTCCTTGCTGCTGCCTCCAACACTCACCTTCCTTGCTGGTGCCTCCAGTACTCACCTTCCTTGCTGCTGCCTCCAGTACTCACCTTCCTTGCTGGTGCCTCCAACACTCACCTTCCTTGCTGGTGCCTCCAGTACTCACCTTCCTTGCTGCTGCCTCCATACTCACCTTCCTTGCTGGTGCCTCCAACACTCACCTTCCTTGCTGCTGCCTCCAACACTCACCTTCCTTGCTGGTGCCTCCAACACTCACCTTCCTTTGGTGCCTCCAACACTCACCTTCCTTGCTGCTGCCTCCATACTCACCTTCCTTGCTGGTGCCTCCAACACTCACCTTCCTTGCTTGCTGCCTCCAATCTCACCTTCCTTGCTGGTGCCTCCAACACTCACCTTCCTTGCTGGTGCCTCCAACACTCACCTTCCTTGCTGCTGCCTCCAATACTCACCTTCCTTGCTGGTGCCTCCAACACTCACCTTCCTTGCTGCTGCCTCCAATACTCACCTTCCTTGCTGCTGCCTCCAGTACTCACCTTCCTTGATGGTGCCTCCAACACTCACCTTCCTTGCTGCTGCCTCCAATACTCACCTTCCTTGCTGGTGCCTCCAACACTCACCTTCCTTGCTGCTGCCTCCAATACTCACCTTCCTTGCTGCTGCCTCCAACACTCACCTTCCTTGCTGGTGCCTCCAGTACTCACCTTCCTTGCTGCTGCCTCTAACACTCACCTTCCTTGCTGCTGCCTCCAACACTCACCTTCCTTGCTGGTGCCTCCAGTACTCACCTTCCTTGCTGCTGCCTCCAACACTCACCTTCCTTGCTGGTGCCTCCAACACTCACCTTCCTTGCTGCTGCCTCCAATACTCACCTTCCTTGCTGGTGCTTCCAATACTCACCTTCCTTGCTGGTGCCTCCAACACTCACCTTCCTTGTTGCTGCTGCCTCCAATACTCACCTTCCTTGCTGGTGCCTCCAATACTCACCTTCCTTGCTGCTGCCTCCAATACTCACCTTCCTTGCTGGTGCCTCCAATACTCACCTTCCTTGCTGGTGCCTCCAACACTCACCTTCCTTGCTGCTGCCTCCAACACTCACCTTCCTTGCTGCTGCCTCCAACACTCACCTTCCTTGCTACGTCGATGGAAGCCTACTGCTAAGTCTGAGGAGAACTTTTAAACAATCCTTCCATCCTTTCCTTTACGGAAGGAACTCCAGAATTCGTAGTAAAGCGCCACATGTGTGGCAAAGTGTGTTATGAGAGCTCCAAATGTCCGAAGAGACATTCAGAGAATGTTAGTAAATGTTTCACAGATGTTAATGTCGAAACACATTTCGGTGAATGTTGTAAACAGAATGGACATGTCTACCATTTTACGTGCCACTGGATGTAGCTGTCTGATCCTCTCTGATGAAATTTTACTGAACTTAGATGCTTTTCCCTGCAAGTATTCTAGCCTTGATTACTTGGGCCATATTGACGGTTATTCTACCGTCAGATGTTATCTGAAGTGTAGAAGATACACTGGAGGGAGACTCGCACCAGTAGCCCCATAAACGTCTTGTTCTGTCCCAATGAACGTTATTAAAGGAGCACTGGATCCCATCAAATATGAGAGTTCTCCTGTTCTACCAACAAGTTCATCTGAGGCGGGGACATTATTGAGTAATTACTGTTCCTCCAGTGTTCCCCACATAACAGTTCTTGTTGCAGTAGGCAACCCAGTGGATAACAATTCCAAGGTAACTCTTATTCTCCAGACTAGTGTCGACCCATGCTCGAAGGAAAGCAGTATTTCCTTCCAAGACGTCTAGCCCATGTAAGGAATCTTTAACTCACAGGACTTCCTGCCGAAAGTTTCAACTGTGGACCTCCGGCACCTGATGTTTTGCAGCTTCTTGTTATCTTCTTCACTGCGGTGAACGCTGTGATATAATCACAGGCCCGATTCAGGGTGATCTAAAAGGAAAAACGAAAGTTTTTCTTTTTACATTTAGTAATTTATACAAGAGAAGAGGTTACTAGCCCCTTTTTCCCAGCATTTAAGTCGCCTCTTACGACACGCATGGCTTACGGAGGAAGAATTCTTTTCCACTTTCCCATGGAGACCAACCATTGCTGTTGTCTGGTATTAATTCTCCGGATCTTTCAACAATAAAATATGGAGTTTCATGGTGGCTGCCCATCCCTGGAGGAATGTTGACTCTTAGCCTAAAATGGAACCACGAGTAAAGATTTTGTTTGTGTAGTATTCTAAACGACTGACTGGTCCAGCGATTTAAATAGAGAGATGCAAACTCTACTTGTCCCGATATTTGTCGTGGGACGTTGCTAAAGTTAGTTCATGGTCTGCCTGCATCAAGTCATTTTTTAATTTAGTTAATTTAACTGCCTACCTAACTCCACGAGAGCTGAACCATCGAAGTTATGGGAGATGTATCACTGGAGTCACAATAATGTGTGTACCTGAATGGGAGATCATCACATCAGCCGAAGTATATCTGATTAAATTCACCGACCATTCATCAACTTTGATCTTGATTCCCGCTGCTGGCCCATCCATCCCTCGGTGGGCAGTAGATCGAATAATTCCGTATGTTTTCTCGATTTTGCAACATCTGATCATAAGAGACATTCTCCAATTATTTCACAGAAACCAATATGTTTAATTAGTGTACAATCCTGTCATTTTGGATCCACTTGTCGTATTGGAATGTCTCCAAGATGATCCGTAATAGAGTTCCATCATCTTCAGTATTGACTTAGATTCAGAAGCGTTTTCTTAACTCCTCTGGGAAGAAGAGTTTCTTATTTTAAGTGTAGTTAATTAGCTTTGTCTATCGTTTTATTTATCTTAGTCATGCAAGAATTTAATTATAGTCTCATGTTATTTTAAAATCTTGATTTTGCTTTTGTGAAAATTCTTTCCTCTTGTAATTATCCACGTGAGAAGTACACCATCTTACCATTTCCCTGACCTCTTATATGTATTTTTAAGACAATGGCCGTCTTCCACCGAGTTAAGGGTGTCCCCTTACCCCCTCCAAAAAAAAGAGGAAGATCATTCACCATCATTCACTTAATAGATGCCTTTGTTAGAATCATGCTAACATCACAGTCAAGATGGCCTTCCGATACAACTTCTTCACCCTCCCTTCAGGGTGCAGGCACTGTACCTCCCACTCACCCCACTCACATCACAACAGACCGTAAAGCCACAAAACCACTTTCCTCCCCTCACTCTAATCTAAAGCGCTCAAATAAGATTATTGGAAGTTTAAGCCCCTAGCACTCAAAACCTCCTTTACACCCCACCCTCCAACCTTTCCTGGGATAGAACGTTTCTCTCCTTCCATCCGCCCACACCACCTCAACAACCTCTCCTCACACCTTTGAATTATGCTTTTGTTAACCCCACACCTTATCGCCAAGCTCCGATTTATCTGTATATAATTCACTCCAAGCATCAAACTCGAACACATCTCCACTGCGTCCAGCCTCCTCCTTGCTGCAGTGTTGAA
This sequence comes from Cherax destructor, assembly GCA_009830355.1. Lineage (NCBI taxonomy): Eukaryota > Metazoa > Arthropoda > Malacostraca > Decapoda > Parastacidae > Cherax > Cherax destructor. Next base: position 85,090 of record WNWK01006959.1, on the reverse strand, counting down.
AACCCATGTTTCACACCCACGCAGCAGATACGTCAACGCACCACCCACTTTCTTCCCTCTATGGTTCATCTCATCTTTCGTAGACCCATCTGCCGCAGGGTCACTCAGATATCTGAACACGTTTACTTAATACTCCCTCCATACACACTGATATCCAAGCTTTCATTGTCTACATTTTTGCTTCGCTAGATTTTGTTGTACTGATCATCTTGCTCTTTCCTATGTTCACTTTTAATTTCTTTCTTTTATATACCCTCCCAAATTCCTTCACCAATCTTTTTGCAACAGATCTTCACAATCTCCCAAAACAATCGTGTCTGCAGCAAAGAGAAACTGTGGCAACTTTCACTTTGTATTAAATTTGTTATCTTCAACGAACCAAGCATTCACTTTTTTTACAATCCCATTAATAAATGTGCTAAGCAACCATGGTGACGTCACACATCCCTTTCTAAGGACTACTATTACTTTAAAATAATATCTCTCCTTCTTACCTTAACATGAGTCTCGTTAACCGCCGAAAATCTTTTGTGCTTTAAGTAACCTACCACTTATTCCATACAGTTGCACCATCTGAGATGTTGCTTATTTATTAACTCTATCATATGCATTTTCTAAATCTAGTAATATGACATAAAGCTTCTTATTTTTGTCCAAGAAGTGTTCACTTAGATGCTTCATGTAAACACTTGGTCAACACATCTCTTGCTTTTCCTAAAACCTCCTCGTTCCTTTGTAATTCTACTTTCTGTCTTGCCTTAAATTCTTTTAATAGTAATTCTGTCATTCCCTTTACCAGGTATACTCAACAGGCTTTTTCTTCTATAATTCTTACACTCTCTTTTATTCCCTTTTTCCATATACAAAGAAATTATGTATGCTTCGTGATTGCCAAATTGCCCTCCCTTCTTCCATGCATATATTGAACAAATTCACCAACCTTCCTAAAACTATATCACACCTCCTCTTAACATTTCTGCCTTCATACCATATATCCCAGTTATTTTACCTCCCCACATCTCTCCCACACTCACATCTGGGTCTTCTTCACTCCTACAAGATGTTGTTCATCCCTGCCCAATGCATGAAATCACTGTCTCACTTTCTTCATTAACATTTAACAACTCCTCAGATTATTCTCCCCATCTTCACAGTACCTCCACCTCCCCATCTTCACAGTACCTCCACCTCCCCATCTAACATCACAGTACCTCCACCTCCCCATCTAACATCTCACCTCTTTTGTTTGTAGCTAAATCCATCTGTTCCCTAAGCTTTCTCACCTTATTAATCCCACTTCAAAACTTTTTATAATTCTCAGCTAGTTTTATTGATAAAGCCTCACCCACTCTCTCACCTCACTGGCTCTCCTTATCCACACGCTCACCACTCTTTTAGCCTTATATCTGCTCTCTATATTCTCCACCCCCCGTATATTGCTAACTTTTTCTCCCTTACCTCCCTCTTTGCTTAACCATTCCACCACTCGCTCCTCTTTCCACCCTCACCTACCCTTCAATACCCACAAACCTCTGCTGCACACACTAACACTGTACTCTTAAATCTATCCTATTTCTCTTCAACCTCCTCCTCTAGCTCACCTTTCTACTAAAAGCTGTTTATATCTCACCCTGAACATCTCCTTTAATGTATTAACTCTCCCATGACTCTTACCCACTGATAACATTCTCTTTGTACCCCGTCCTACCTCTTTCACTGTGCCTGTCACTAACCTGTTAATGATATGTTAGTCTTACACTCCTGTGTCTGGACGGTAGTACCTCCCTGTTACAAAATTTTACCTAATACATTGTAAGCTGGTGAAACACTCGTAATCCTTTACCACGACAGCAACAACATGTGCGAGTACATGAAAAAATATAATCCCCACAGAAAACATAATTGGTACCTTCAACCGCAACACAATATGTATATGCGTAACTACTGGTAACAGGAAAAAATAACTTTCGTTGTGCTGGTTATATATGCACGCTAATTGGACAAACAGGGAGGAATTAAAATACAGGTGTAATTGAACATTATAAATCTGGTTAATATTCACGAGACGGTTCAGTTGTAGCCCAACATTTTGACATTTATCCTCATATTGATCACGGTGGTAATATTTCCTTAATGGGAACTCTAGGCCAAGTTTTTCTTTTGAGAATCCCATCTATTTCAAACTGACAAATATTTTGCTTTTGTAATTAATACAAAAAAAACAAGCAATTATAATTATTAAAATTGAATGAAAATCGGGAAGATTCTCAGTTTTTAACATATATCTTGCTGCAGGTCAGTCTAACTTACATCCACTTACATCCACTTACATCCACTTACATCCACTTACATCCACTTACATCCGCTCGTGTACTTGTCTAACCTATTTTCCAAACTGCACAAAGTTTTCTGCTTCAGTGACGGTACTCGGGAGATGGTTCCACTCACCCACAACTCTTATACCAAACCAGTCCTTTCATATATCTTATAAATATTTTTTTTCCAACCCATTGCTGCGAGTCCTGTCTTGGTTAGATATTTTTAGCACGTTATTTACATCCCCGTTATTTATTCCTGTCTTCCATTTATA
>WNWK01006959.1:70000-77500 GCA_009830355.1 Cherax destructor | reverse complement strand
AATAACAAGAGTTGTGTGTGTCACTCTTAATAACAAGAGTTGTGTATGTCACTCTTAATAACAAGAGTTGTGTGTCACTCTTAATAACAAGAGTTGTGTGTGTCACTCTTAATAACAAGAGTTGTGTATGTCACTCTTAATAACAAGAGTTGTGTGTGTCACTCTTAATAACAAGAGTTGTGTTGTCACTCTTAATAACAAGAGTTGTGTTGTCACTCTTAATAACAAGAGTTGTGTGTGTCACTCTTAATAACAAGAGTTGTGTGTTCACTCTTAATAACAAGAGTTGTGTGTGTCACTCTTAATAACAAGAGTTCGTGTGTCACTCTTAATAACAAGAGTTGTGTGTCACCTTAATAACAAGAGTTGTGTTGTCACTCTTAATAACAAGAGTTGTGTATGTCACTCTTAATAACAAGAGTTGTGTGTCACTCTTAATAACAAGAGTTGGTGTGTCACTCTTAATAACAAGAGTTGTGTGTCACTCTTAATAACAAGAGTTGTGTTGTCACTCTTAATAACAAGAGTTGTGTGTGTCACTCTTAATAACAAGAGTTGTGTGTACTCTTAATAACAAGAGTTGTGTTGTCACTCTTAATAACAAGAGTTGTGTATGTCACTCTTAATAACAAGAGTTGTGTTGTCACTCTTAATAACAAGAGTTGTGTATTACTCTAATAACGAGTTGTGTTCTCTTAATAACAAGAGTTGTGTATGTCACTCTTAATAACAAGAGTTGTGTGTGTCACTCTAACATGACCATAACAAGAGTTGTGTGTCACTCTTAATAACAAGAGTTGTGTATGTCACTCTTAATAACAAGAGTTGTGTTGTCACTCTTAATAACAAGAGTTGTGTATGTCACTCTTAATAACAAGAGTTGTGTTGTCACTCTTAATAACAAGAGTTGTTGTGTCACTCTTAACTAACAAGAGTTGTGTGTCACTCTAATAACAAGATTGTGCACTCTGAACTAACAAGAGTTGTGTGTCACTCTTAATAACAAGAGTTGTGTGTCACTCTTATCTATGATTGTTTGTCTATTTATCTAACATGACGTTATTGTAACTTACCATACTACAATTGATACAACCTACTATTAAAACCAACACTGATGACTACCATAACCTACCATGATCTACCATGACCTACCATAACTACCAGACCTACCATGATCTACCAACTCTACCATGACTACCATGACTTACCATAACTTACTGACTTACAATAACAACATGACTTACTATAACTTACCATGACTTACTATACTTACTATGACCTACCATGACTTACTATGACCTACCATAACTTACCATGACCTACCGTCAACCTTACCATAACCATGACTATGACTACCAATACACTACCATGACTTACATGACCTACATAACTAATGACCTACCATGACTTACCATAACCTACCAAACTTTCATGACCTACCATAACTTACCATGACTTACCATGACTTACCATGACCTACTATAACTACCAGACTACTATGATTCATGACCTACCATACTTACCATGACCTACCATACTATAACACTACCTACCATAACTTACCATGACTTACCATGACACCTATAACCAATTGACCTACCATAACTTAATGACCTACCTATAACTAAGTGACCTACATAACAAGACCTTGTACCATGACCTACCATAACTTACATTGACCTACTACTTACCATGACCTACAAGACTTGCCTGACCTACCATAACTTACATGACCTACCTATACTTACCTGACCTACATAACTTACATGACCTACCATAACTTACATGATCCTACCATAACTTACCATGACCTACTACACCATACATTACCATACTCAAGAGTACCTTACCATGACCTGACCATGACTTACCATGACTACCATACTACCATGACCTACCATAACTTACCATGACCTACCATAACTTACATGACCTACCATGACTTACCTGTACTGATTATACTACCATGACTTACCATGACCTACCTAACTTACCATGACCTACCTAACTTACCATGACCTACCATGACTACATGACCTACAACTTACATGACCTACCATAACTTACCATGACCTACCATGACTTACAAATGACCTACCATAACTTAACATGACCTACTATGACTTACCACAACCTAGCATGACCTACCATAACTTATCATGACCTACCATAACTTACCATGACCTACCATAACTTCATGACCTACCATGACTTACATGACCTACCATAACTTACATGACTACATGACTTACCAATGCACCTACCATAACTTATCATGACCTACCATAACTTACCATGACCTACCATAACCTACCAACACTTACCATGACCTACCATAACCTACCATAACTTACCATGACCTACCATAACTTACCATGACCTACCATAACTTACCATGACCTACATGACTTAACACTCATGACCTACCATAACTTACATACTCATACTATAACACATGACCTACCATAACTTACCATGACCTATTATAACTTACCATGACCTACCATAACTTACCATGACCTACCATAACTTACCATGACCTACCATAACTTACCATGACCTACCATAACTTACAATGACCTACCATGACTTACTATGATCTATTATAACTTACCATGACCTACCATGACTTACCATGACCTACCATAACTTACCATGACCTACCATGACTTACTATGACCTACCATGACTTACTATGACTTACCACAACCTAGCATGACCTACCATAACTTACCATGACCTACCATAACTTACCATGACCTACCATACCTTACCATGACCTACCATAACTTACCATGACCTACCATAACTTACCATGACCTACCATAACTTACCATGACCTACCATGACTTACCATGACCTACCATGACTTACCATGACCTACCATAACTTACCATGACCTACCATAACTTACCATGACCTACCATAACTTACCATGACCTACCATGACTTACCATGACCTACCATAACTTACCATGACGTACCATGACTTACCATGACCTACCATAACTTACCATGACCTACCATAACTTACCATGACCTACCATAATTTACCATGACCTACTATAACTTACCATGACCTACCATGACTTACCTATCATGACCTACCATAACTTACCATGACCTACCATAACTTACCATGACCTACCATAACTTACCATGACCTACCATAACTTACCATGACCTACCATAACTTACCATGACCTACCATAACTTACCATGACCTACCATGACTTACCATGACCTACCATAACTTACCATGACCTACCATGACTTACCATGACCTACCATAACTTACCATGACCTATAATGCAGACACTGTACTTCCCATCTCCAGGACTCAAGTCCGGCCTGCCGGTTTCCCTGAATCCCTTCATAAATGTTACTTTGCTCACACTCCAACAGCACGTCAAGTATTAAAAACCATTTGTCCCCATTCACTCCCATCAAACACGCTCGCTCATGCTTGCTGGAAGTCCAAGCCCCTCTCACACAAAACCTCCTTTACCCCCTCCCTCCAACCTTTCCTAGGCAGACCCCTACCCCGCCTTCCCTCCACTACAGATTTATACACTCTCGAAGTCATTCTATTTTGTTCCACCCTCTCTACATGTCCGAACCACCTCAACAACCCCTCCTCAGCTCTCTGGATAATAGTTTTGGTTTTCCCGCACCTCCTCCTAATTTCCAAACTATGAATTCTCTGCATTATATTCACACCACACATTGACCTCAGACACGACATCCCCACTGCCTCCAGCCTTCTCCTTGTTGCAACATTCACCACCCATGTCTCACACCCATAAAAGAGTGTTGGTATAACTATACTCTCAAACATTCCCCTCTTTGCTTCCACGGACAAAGTTCTTTGTATCCACAGACTCCTCAGTGCACCACCCACCTTTTTCCCTCGTCAATTTTATATATATATATATATATATATATATATATATATATATATATATATATATATATATATATATATATATATATATATATATATATATATATTTGCAGGTACGCAATCAAGGAAATGAAAATTAAGGCCGCTTTTCCCTCGGACAAGTAAAATTGGTGGAAACTTTTCAAATACAGTTAAAAAAAAAAATATTTTTTTCATATTTCGGTGTAAACCAAGACGGGAGAAGAAATTGATGGAAGCATTATAGAGGAGAATAAACTGAGCCTCCTGCCTCACCCTCCCGCTGGAGGCGCCATTAGCGTGATTAAAACCTAACCTCACTAACTGCAACACCGGTGAGGGTGACGTAGTGGAGCACAGTTTGCCACAGTGGACCCACACTGGAGCACAGGAGACCACAGTTTTACACAGTGGACCCACACTGGAGCACAGGGGACCACAGTTTTACACAGTGGACCCACACTGGAGCACAGGGGACCACAGTTTTACACAGTGGACCCACACTGGAGCACAGGGGACCACAGTTTTCCACAGTGGCCCCACACTGGAGCACAGGGGACCACAGTTTTACACAGTGGACCCACACTGGAGCACAGGGGACCACAGTTTTACACAGTGGACCCACACTGAAGCACAGGGGACCACAGTTTTACACAGTGGACCCACACTGGAGCACAGGGGACCACAGTTTTCCACAGTGGCCCCACACTGGAGCACAGGGGACCACAGTTTTCCACAGTGGACCCACACTGGAGCACAGGAGACCACAGTTTTACACAGTGGAACACAGTTTCCCACAGTGGACCACAGTTTCCCACAGGGACCCCCACAGTGGACCACAGTTAACCACAGGGGACCAAAGTTAATCACAGTAGACCACAGTGGACCGCATGGGACACAGGGGACCACAGAGGACCACAGGGGATCGATCGTTACCTATGAGAGAGTTTTTTGCTGGTGTTATTGCTGTTGTTCTTTGTGTAATAATAATAATAACAATTATTATAATAATAATAATAATAATAATAATAATAATAATAATAATAATAATAATAATTATTATTATTATTATTATTATTATTATTATTATTATTATTATTATTATTATTATTATTATTATTATTATACTAATAATAATTATAATTCACTGGTCAACACTCATTTTCTGACCAATGACATTATAGCGATTTTAGGGTAAGTTTGTGGTGCTAATTCCGAATATGTCATCGCTTTTGCTTGATTGGCTCTAATTTTTGATAAATTTTGTATCCCATTGAAAAACATTACAAATGAGAAAAATATATTGATTAGGAGGAGCTGACTTACAAATCGCATTTGAAATTATTTTTAGATCATGCAAAAGTCAAATTATATAATACATACCAACACTTCATTCTATTTAATAATGTATTAAGACAGTAGGATAATTCAGATACCACTAATTACTGTATTTGAGAACGCTGGCTGTACGATTTTCTTCTATGTTGGTCATCAGCGCAGTTTTGTTGAGTGGACAACTGTAAGAGATGTGTATTGGTTACCATTGTGCAATAAGACATTTCAAGATTCTAATGGAGCTGTCTATAAACAGCCGTCAATCTCCTGGTCGATATTCAAGTGCCACTCAAAGAATTAGTCCAGGGTTGTTATTGCAAGTTCTTCATCTTGGCTGAAGTAAGGAAGGTGTTCAACCTCTCTTGTCTGATAAGCTGTTATTTTAACTTCTTGTTGTAGACAGTTCGTTTCTTTTAGTCTTGATGCTAAAAGTTCAGATGCTTGTTCTGACAGACTGACGTCACGTAACAGATCATTAAGTTCTTCTCGGGAGAACTGCTGGGCTGTTGAAATGTTTACTTCATATTCACTTCCACTGCTATCACCTGTGTTACATCCTAAACACTGAGTTTCTTCAACATCTAACAAGGGAAGGTCAGGCAGTGTTGTAAACACTGGTATGGGAACGTCATCACTGTGTGGCACAGGTCTCCTTGCTGACTCCAGATCAGAATATTCCCACTTGACTTTCTTGTAATGATTAAAACCTTTCAATAACAATCGTCGTGAGGGTTTATCGGCTCTCCGAGTTTATACTTTTCCTTTGTCTATTTTTCCACTGTCACTCTTCACTTGGAGCCCAAGAATTGTCTTGGGCTCCAAAATAAGCAAGATAACCTTGCTTTACAAAACCTGTGATGATTTTTGTTTTTGTTTTTGCAAAGAGTATTCGCCAAAAATGCAGCAAACTGCATTGTGATTGTTTAAGCAGACTCTTCGTGAAGAACTCTTGTTTATCTGGAAAAAAATAACAAAATAAAGGTCACAATATTATCAGGTGGTCGTTGTTTATACAACTCCTTTCCTTAAATATTAAATAATTTAAAAATATAACTCTAATCTTTATTAAAACTATCTTTATATACAGACTGTCACTACATATACACTCGTCATGGCTAAGTTCCCTGCTAGGTGACGGAAGGTAATGTCTCACAAACTAGAGCCAGTCTCAAACACCTACTGACAGTTTACAATTCAACAACCACAAAATACCCTAAATACCTTCAAATATCTTTCTCGGCGAAAATGTTTTTTGTATTATTATTATTATTATTATTATTATTATTATTATTATTATTATTATTATTATTATTATTATTATTATTATTATTATTATTTTAGGGGACATATTGCATATATTATATCACCATTCTATAACCCTCACATCTCCCTCACATCTCCCTCACATCTCCCTCACATCTCCCTCACGTCTCCCTCGCATCTCCCTCACGTCTCCCTCACATCTCCCTCACATCTCCCTCACATCTCCCTCACATCTCCCTCACATCTCCCTCACTTCTCCCTCACATCTCCCTCACTTCTCCCTCACATCTCCCTCACATCTCCCTCACTTCTCCCTCACATCTCCCTCACGTCTCCCTCGCATCTCCCTCACGTCTCCCTCACATCTCCCTCCCTTCTCCCTCACATCTCCCTCACATCTCCCTCACGTCTCCCTCACGTCTCCCTCACGTCTCCCTCACGTCTCCCTCACATCTCCCTCACATCTCCCTCACATCTCCCTCACATCTCCTCACGTCTCCCTCACATCTCCCTCACGTCTCCCTCACGTCTCCCTCACGTCTCCCTCACGTCTCCCTCACGTCTCCCTCACATCTCCCTCACATCTCCCTCACATCTCCCTCACATCTCCCTCACATCTCCCTCACATCTCCCTCACGTCTCCCTCACGTCTCCCTCACGTCTCCCTCACATCTCCCTCACGTCTCCCTCACGTCTCCCTCACGTCTCCCTCACGTCTCCCTCACGTCTCCCTCACGTCTCCCTCACGTCTCCCTCACGTCTCCCTCACGTCTCCCTCACGTCTCCCTCACATCTCCCTCACATCTCCCTCACGTCTCCCTCACGTCTCCCTCACGTCTCCCTCACGTCTCCCTCACGTCTCCCTCACGTCTCCCTCACGTCTCCCTCAGGCACAATGATCTACCTTGGAACATCAGGAAGTTTATGCACAATAAGCTCCACAGTTTCAACTTCACCGCCCACCTTAAGAAACTTCGTCC